>CAUYQV010014635.1:0-52851 GCA_963574575.1 Galagoides demidoff | reverse complement strand
GCGCCTGTGGTCCCAGCTACTTGGGAGGCAGAGGCAGGAGACTCGCTTGAGCCCAGGAGTTGGAGGTTGCTATGAGCTGTGATGCCATGGCACTCTACCCAGGGGGATAGCTTGAGGCTCCGTCTCAAAAAAAAAGAAAGGGAAAAGAATAATTAATGTTCATTAAGTGGAAATGGATCCTTACGGTCCTCCTTACCTTCCTATTGCATAGACTGTAAAGGAGGAGAAGGGGTTGATGTTTTCTGTCTTGGGTGGCAAAAGTGAAAGAGGTGGAGGAGGTGGAATGATGACTGGGGAAGCTGATACATTTGATGCGACGTCTATTGAAAAAAAATCTGTGTATAAGTGGACCTACACAATTTGAATATGTATTATTCAAGAGTCAATTGTAGTAGCCTCTACTAAAGGTGTTCAATCTTTAGGTAGTTAGCATAAAAAAAAAAAAAGGCCTGTACATACTTTTCATGATACCTGTCACCACAGATGAGCAAAAATCTCCCCCAAAAAATCATCATGAGCTTGGGCCTCAGGTTGGACACCCCTGCAACATAAGCCAAAAAAAAAAGTAAAGGAAGAAGTAGACAAAACTTTGAACACAGGAGACTGCTTTCTGTCAAGCACCCATTATTTACAAAAATGAACATACTCTGCTGAAAACCAAGTTTGAACAAATAATTAAAAGGACTATACATGATATATTGTCTTACTACAGTGTAGGAAGCTAGAAATCACAACTAAAGATGATTAGGAAATTCCTATAGAGTGTTTGAAATGTGAAAACACACTTAAATAGTCAGTAGATGCAAAATTATTTTGACCTGAATAATAATGAAAATACTACCTTTCAGAACTTGTGGGATACAGCTAATGTCAGTTTGGATGTATCCATAAAGCTTATTGTATACCTTGGAAAAGAAGAAAGGGTGCGATAGATAAAGTATTTATTTCAGAATATTTCAAAATATTTCAAAGTATTTTTCCAGATTAACCCAAAGGAAGTGAAAGGAAGTAATAAAACTTAAGAGTAGAAATCAATTAAAAAACAAATGATGGAGACTCAGTATACATCTATCAGCTAGCCATTGGTTCATTATAATTAATCATCTCAAAAATGTAAAACTTAAACTATTTACCTTCTGTGGCTAGCTTCAGAAAAGCAGTTGTTTTGGTTTTGATCTGTGGTAGGTCAGTGGTTGGTCAGGCAGCTCATAGTTGGGAATTTTTTGGCTGTGGGATTCGACGGTGACTGTGCCATGTCTTTCATTCCCCTGCAGGTTAGTCCAAGCTTAAATGTATGGGGGTAATAGGGTCTAAGAGAATTGGAACCACCTGAAACTCTGAGGCATATCATTTTTTTTTTTCACTGCATTGTATCAGGCAAAGTAGTCACAGTGTTAACCCAGATTTAAGAGAGGTGGGGAAAGATGCAAATTGACCTTGAAATTGTGGCCATTTTTGATATTAGTCGACTCCAGTTGACAAAAGCAAAAGTAGGCTGGGCATGCCTTTAATCCTGGCACTCTTGGAGGACAAAGCTGGAGGATCCCTTGACCTCAGAAGGTTGAGACCAGCCCACGCAGAAGTGAAAGGTGGTAGTATCGTCATTACTGCTGTTTTTCTTTGTGAAAATAGAAAAATTATCTGGGTGTGCTAGCACATGCCTAATAGTTCCAGCTATTCAGGAGGCTGAGGCAGGAGGATGGCTTGAGCCCAGGAATTTGCTATCATGATGCTGCTGCATTCTAGCCTGGGCAGCAGAATGTTGCTCTGTTTAAAAAACAAAACAAAACAAAATAAAAACAAAGCAAAAGCTAAAGCAGATTCTTTGAAAAGACTGGAAGATTAATCAAGAAAAGGAAGACATAATAAAGAATGAAAGACCAATAAAGATTGAAATATTGGAAGGCCAATAAAGAATGAAAAGTGGGACATTGCTTCAGAACTTACAGGTATTAAAAAGAAAATTAGACATAAACTGTAAATCAGTGAATTTAAGGATTTAGACAATAGAACATAAATATAACTTAGAAAATTAATGTAAGGAAATAGAAAATCTAAAGAAACGGAATCTATATGTAATTAAAAACCTTCCACAGAGAAAACTCAGTCCCAGATGGCTTAAGTAGTGAATTTTAGTCAATATTTAAGGAAAAAATAATACCAGTTTTAAAGGAGCTCATCCAGAGAGTAGAAAAAGAGCGAATATATCCCAGCATGTTTTGAGGCCAGTATAACCTTCATCCAATAACAAAGAGTGTAAGCCTTTTATTTTTATTTATTTTGAGACAGAGTCTCACTTTGTCACCGTCAGTAGAGTACTCTGGTGTCACACCTCACAGCAACCTCCAGCTCTTGGGTTTAGGCGATTCTCTTGCCTCAGCCTCCTGAGTAGCTGGGACTATAGGCACCCGCCACAATGCCTGGCTATTTATTTTATTTTTTATTAAATCATAGCTGTGTACAGTAATACTGTCATGGGGTACAGTGTGCTGTTTTTATATACAATTTGAAATATTTTCATCAAACTGGTTAACATAGCCTTTATATCATTTTCTTAGTTATTGTGTTAAGACATATTCTACCTTTAGAAAGATTCACATGTACCCTTAAAACCATAGGCATTATCCCCACCAATCACCCTCCCAATGCCTAGCTATTTTTTGTTGCGGTTGTCACTGCTGTTTTACCTGGCCCAGTGCTGGGTTTGAATTCACCACCCTCAGTATATAGGGCCAGTGCCCTACCCACTGAGCCACAGGCACTGCCCTTTTTTTTTTTTTAACCAAAATTCTAGGAAACAATCTAGTCAGTTTAAAAAAATAATAACACAATTTGAGTTTATTTTTGGAAAGTTAAAGTTGGTTTAACATTTGGCAATTTAGCTATAATCCACTGCAGTAACAGAATTAAGGAGAAGTAATGTGGTTGTTTAAATAGGTGCTGAAAAAATGGTAAATTTAGACACCCCCTTCATTAAAAAAAAAAGTTCTTAGCAAACTAAGGAATAGAATTGAACTTTTTTTTTTTTTTAAACTCCAGATTAATGTGAGAGTACAAATAATTAGGTTACAATGTTTGCATTTGTCCCGGAAGGTCCCTGTTATAGTTGTGTCCCTGCACCCAGGAAGTGTGCCATATACCCTTACATAGTGCCCAGTAGGTGGAAACATCCCAATTCCCTCACTCTCCCCTTTCCCTCTTCTCCTTTCCCAGTTCCCTTTTCCCTCCTGCCCCTTCCCCCAGCTAGAATTAAATTGAGTTTTTCTCTTTTGTGGGCACGTATTAGTTCCTCTATTGGCTTCATACTAGTATTGAGTACAAAGGTTACTTGGCGTTTGCATTCTTGTGCTACTTTACTGAAGAGAATGTTCTCTAACTTTATCCAGGTTAATACAAAAGATACAAAGGCTCTATCTTTTTTATGGCTGAATAGTATTCTATAGTATACATACATACACCACAGTTTATTCATGGATTTTTGTTGCCATTTTTTCCCACGTTTTGGCAATTGTAAAAGAATTGAACTTGCTTAATATGAATCTGTAAAAAGTCTACAGATGACTTCAAAGTTTATGATGAGTTTTTGAAACCTTTATTTTTGAAATCAGAACAAGTCAAGGTTGGTACAATTTTATTTGATTTTGAACTCAAGATGTGTTGGCCATGCTCTAAAGATAGAAAGCAAAAGAAATAAAAGTATGTTTGGAAAAGAAAAAAATAAACTCGTCATTATTTACAAGTAATACGATTGTTTACATAAAGAATCTAAACCTATAGAATAATTGAAAATTAATAATTATGATACAAGGTTGCTGGTTAGAAGGTTGATAGAGGAATACCAATTTTATGTTCATATACCAGAAACAGAAGCTGAATATTTAAAAACACAATAGCAGAGGCCAGGTGCCGTGGCTCATGACTTTAATTCTAGCACTCTGGGAGGCCGAGGCAGTTAGATTGCTTGAGCTCATGACCAGCCTGAGCAAAAGCAAGACCCCATCTCTACTAAAAATAGAAAAAAAAGAAACTGAGTGAGGTGAGAGAATCACTAGAGACTCTGTCTCAAAACAATAACAGCAACAAAACACAGTATCAGAAAAAGCCCTGAAATTTGTAGGGATAACTCTAACAACAAAATAAAAAAACAAGGAAAAGCACAATCAAAAAAAGCTTTACAGCCTTGAGACACATAAAAGAATACCTAATCAAATGGAGAAATTATACTGTGCATGGTTTTGAAGACTGTATTGTAATGTGAATTCCAGTGATAATTCTCGCAAGTATTATTTTAGAAATTGACTGACTATAGTCCCAGCTACTCTGGAGGCTGAGGCAAGAGAATCACCTAAACCTAGGAGTTGGAGGTTGCTGTGATGCTATGGCACTCTATCGAGGGCACTAAAGTGAGACTCTGACTCTGGAAAAAAAAAAAGAAAGAAAGAAAGAAATTGACTAACTTACTGTAAAATATGTAGAATTGCAAAGGGCCAGGTATAGCTAAGATACTCTTTGAAGTGCAAGGTGGAAGAACTTGTTTTACTACATGTCAGGATTTATTACAATGTGTTATTTAAGAAAGGATAAATAGATAAATGGAATAGAATAGAGAGCCCAGAAACAGCTCTTCACATTCTTGGGTTTCGCATCTGTGGATTCAACCAACTACAGATAGAAAATATTTGGGGGAAAAAAACCCCACTGGTTGCATCTGTATGAACATGTAGGGACTAATTTTTTCTTATCATTATTCCCTAAAAACAATGCAGAAACAATGATTTACATAGAATTCATGTTGTATTAGGCATTATAAATAATCCAAAGATAATATAAAATGTATGGGAGGGTATGTATATGTTATATGCAAATTCTGCACCATATCAGGGACTTGAACATCCACAGATTTAGGTATCTGGGGGGCAATCCCCATTGAAACCAAGGGACAACTGTTTATATAAAAATATTTATGACAATGATGACACCACAGAGAAGTTGGAAAACTATGGTCTTTTCAATACACTTAATTGGAACATTTGAGTATCAATGTGAGAGGAGAACAGTTACATAGATATCAGTTCTGTAGACATAAATGTGAGAGAGAACAGTAAACGCCAGAGGATATCCTGATGGTCTTTGAGGCTTATTGAACTGGACACCTAAGACTAAACATGAAAAGAAGATAAATAACTTGAACTATAGTGAAATTGAAAACTTGTAGTTATCTTAAGACACCACTAAAGAGGGAGAAGTCATGGCACAGGATGGGAAAAGGTATTCTGCTACCCAGGTAACCACAAAGTAGAAATCAAGATGAAAAATTAACACAGTAGAAAAACAGACAACTTCAAATACACTTCAAAAAAAGTATGTCCAAACGGCCAATAAACATGAAAAATATGCAATTTTGTTAAGTCTGAGGAGTGCTAATTGAAATGGCTCAAATGGTGAACACTGACGCTAAGGTATGTTGGAGAGGAAGTGGTTCAAAACAAATTCTTATATCAATATATACTCTTCTATTGGGGGTACAAATGTGTGTATAACCATTTTAGAAAATAGTTGCAATTATCTACCAAAGATTTCTTTGACCTCCTTTTTTCACCGCAGTCATTTTTCTCAAGAGTCTGCCCTCTCTTGTTTTGCTTCTTTATCTTCTGTGTCTTTCCTGTTAGGGCTCTTGCTCAAGTCTTTGGTGAATGTTGATTGAGCACAAAGCACCAAAACTTTGCATTTGCATCTTGTGTTCATGAACCGAACTCATCCATTGACAGCCTCTGTTTGAGATGGTCGCCTGCCTTGTCAGACTTTGAAATGGAAGTCTTAGCTTTGGGCTGTTTCAGTTTTTCTAGAGAAGCAAACTCTTGGTGTTCTGAAGACAAGAATAGCCAGTTCTTCGTGTGTTATTTTTACCGTTTCTTTCTTGCTGTCAGCAGAACTCAAGTGTCTCGAGGGTTAAGTGTCTGTAGAGTTCTTTTTTTTTTTTTTTTAACAGTTTTTTGGCCAGGGCTGGGCTTGAACCCACCACCCCTGGTATATGGGGGGCTGGCGCCCTACTCCTTGAGCCACATCTCTGTAGAGTTCTTTAGGGCAATTTCCTGTTGGACATATCTCCTTTGGTATTCTAAGCTGAATTATTAAGAGTAAGGCCCTGAGGTTTTCTAAAGAGAATTTGTAGTGGACTTGGTAGTGCCAGATATTATTATCCCTGTTACATAATTGAGGCTTATTTGATGTAACTTTCAAATTCCTAATTACTATTTTGTATTCAAACTTGAATACCAGCTGTAATCTGCGTGCTTTCATAGTTTAAACACTTATCTACTCGTATATTACCTGAGTTTATTTAGATTGGAGTTGTGAGAAGTTAACAAGACTCTCAGTTGGAAGTAGATGCCTTGTTAAAACGACTGACCATGGGGGTTTACGTTGGGTAAGGAGGTAGGTGGATAAAGTGCTGTGTGGGGAGAAAGTAGTTAAGGATATACATAAAGAGGTGATGTGGCCATTTTCACAATGTGGGATCTTGTGGATACAGATCAAGGGCTGTGGATTTCAGCTTGGGGTGAAAGAACTTAAAAGTAAATTTCCTTGGAGTGGGAGGCTTTTTTCAGGACTATTACCACCTTTAAGAATCATTTTTCTAAGCTGTGGCAGTGCTGGTGAGCAGCTTTATGAGACAGAGTAAGAGCCATTGGAATACAGAATATTGAAGAACGTCTCAAGCTTCTTGAGCCCTGACAACAATGGATTTTCTGGCTTACTACTTTTATGTAATGATTTACTAAGAGTAAAGTAAATGCAAGGAAAAAGTAGGAAGCTATATGCAAAAGGATCGATTGAATAAACAAATGAAAACCACCACTGGGCTTTTGTGGAACTGATGGTAAAAACTTTTTTTATAATTCAGATAACATGCAAATGATGAAAATTTACTTTTCAGTATTCAGTCTGTTCTTCCCATCGGCCTTTAAAAATTTTGTGTAATATGGGGTGGTGCTGTGGCTCAAAGGAGCAGGGTGTTGGCCCCATATGCTGGATGGAGGTGGTGGGTTCAAACCCAGCCCCGGCCAAAAACTGCAAAAAAAAAAAAAAATGTATATATGAATACACTTTTTAAGTTTCTGTTGAGGAATACTCAAGTTTCTGTTGAGGGGTGGCTCGTGCACAATTACGATTTTTATTTATATTACGGTCCTATTCATGAAAAGAGTTTAGGCTTCTTGCAGAAATAGTATAAGTTAAATATAGAAATGGAAAAATAAAGGAAAATTAAGATGTAGACATAAAATCATGCAGGGAATACGGTAAAAATGTGTATTCTTAAGACTTATACATATAGCACAAGTTGCAGTCCATATATGATCCCTAGTGTTCCAGCAGCCAACCCATATTTATCAGTTACACAGTTCTCTCTAGGCAGCTGCTTTGAGAAAGTATAACTTTTTTTGAAAGTAAATAAGATTTTGGTAAGAAGGATAATCACTAGCAATTCCTTTAATACCATCATTACTAAAGACAGTTGGGAATTTTGGGGAAGGGATTTGCTTTCTTGAATGGTATCTAATATTTTGCCAAATTTTAATGAAAATATTTTTGATTATATATTGATGGACAATTCAGTGTAGTACCTGTTCTACCAGATACTGTTATTCCTAATTCATAGTTTGTATTAATACATATGAAAATTTTGTGCTAAAAAGTGAGCTACTATAGTTAGATCCCAACAGTTTCATAAGGGTTCTAAATTTTATTTTAACTTAGTGTTAAAAAAAATACCTAATTTGAGTAAGTAGTATAATAATTTTAAGAGCTATAAATTCCAGCACGTGTATAATACATGTTGATTTTTTTTTTCCAGTTTAATTTTGTTGGGAGAATCCTTGGACCTAGAGGACTTACAGCTAAACAACTTGAAGCAGAAACAGGATGTAAAATAATGGTCCGAGGCAAAGGTTCAATGAGGGATAAAAAGAAGGTAAGTCCTTGGAAATGGGACACGTCTTCACATGAATAATTAACTTATACTTTTGCGTTCTAATGATAAAATATCCAGATCTTTTGTGCAGAAAACACTATTTTATTCCATGTCAGAAACTTTTCAATTTTTTATTTATTTTTTTTATTTTTTGAGACAGAGCCTCAAGCTATCCCCCTGGGTAGAGTGCCATGGCATCACAGCTCATAGCAGCCTCCAACTCCTGGGCTCAAGCGAGTCTCCTGCCTCCGCCTCCTAAGTAGCTGGGACCACAGGCGCCCGCCACAACGCCCGGCCATTTTTTGGTTGCAGCCATCATTGTTTGGTGGGCCCGGGCTGGGGATTTGAACCCTCCACTTTAGGTGTACGGGGCTGGCGCCTTAGCCGATTGAGCCACAGGCGCCGAGCCGAACTTTCAATTTTTTAAAGGTGTTGTCATGGGCAGGAGGATTTCTTGAGCCCAGGAGTTTGAGATTGCTGTGAGCTATGATGAGACTCAACCCAGGGCACAGAGTAATATTCTTGTCTCAAAAAAACCCAACAAAAATGTTGTCATGATTTTTCCCTCGTTAATTATAATTTTTTACTTAGTGAACTAAAAAGTATTAGTCCATCATGTTAACTTACTTTGGTATTTACACTTGAGAAGCTTCCAATTTGGAATGTGTCAGACTATAATATTAAATGTGTAAAAAAAAGTAACTCTAAAGTTGAAAGATCTAAAATGTTTTATTGATGAAATTTAAATGAGAACAATCAAATTAATAACTTTGAATGCTAGTAAATTATCCGGAGATTAGAAGAAGGCATATATTAAAATGAAGGGTTTTCACTAGCCATCTGAGACACATTTTGGATTTCACCAACATTTTGTGTTGATTTTAATTGTTTAGACATTTTACTTTACATTGTTTTCTGTATTTTTCTTTTCTGCCACTTGTTATACTAGTTTAATAAAAACCCAACTATCTGCTTTAAATATTGTTATTAAAAATATTTTGTTTGTTTACTTTCCTTCTTTTAAATCAAACGCAAGTGGCATGACTAATTTGTGATAATACTGTGGAGCAAGATACTTTTGATTTCTATCTATCTGTGTAAAAAATGGCTGTGAAAATACCCGGGATTCTATTTCTAAAAATTAAAGTTATTGATGGGAAAGGTGATTTTTGCTTTTTGTTAAAATACATTGACTTGAAAGGGCTATTAAATAATAGATGTTTGGTTAGCTTCTGTTAAAGGATGTGAATCACATTTCACTGGAGCTTGTGAAAGCAATACCCAAACCCATGCAGTATCCAGACTTCATTTTGATAGGCTTGTTTTCTGATCTTTCCGCTTAATTTCATTCCAGCTCTCCCATAAGCTAATGGATCTAAATTATTTTTGTTCCCCACCAATAACTTAGGAACCCTAAGAAATTAGAGGAAAAAATCTTAATATTGGACTATCTTTAAATCTTAACAACACTGTTGTTGTTAGCTGAATTTTAAAATATTTTCATGGGAGTATAAGTTCTCAAGCATTTTTAGATGTATAAAATTTTTTTTATTATAATGTTAATAAAACTTAATGCATCTCCTCAGTGAATGGTAATCTTTTCAAATGAATATTTCCACGTAGTTTTGGTTCCATGGTTTCCAATTACATTGGCATTTAGTAACACAGATGTAATTGCCTAAGAGCAGTGAATGAAGTCTGGACAAGTAAAGGACATATCTTCACGAAAAGAATAGCATATATATCATTAGTTGGTAGTTCTGTCAGTCACTTAATAAAACATTTTTTTTTCCTCCTCTGAGTTTCAGTGAATTCTGAGGTAAAGGCCCTCCGTGGACTTCACTCACTATTCCAAACACTCACAAATGAGGGTTAGAGCTTGGAACTGTGTGGTCAAACATCATGAATAAAGAAAGTTCATTTTTTGCTGTCTTTGGCAAAAGAAGAGATTGGTTAAGAATGAGCTCTGCAACCAGATTGTTTAGGTTTGAATCTTGGCTCTTCTACGAAATGTTTGTGACCTAGGACAAATTACTTAATCATGATGTGCCCTGTAAAATGGTAGTATTAATGTCATTTCCATCGTACAGTGGTTGTGAGGGTTAAATGAGTTCACCAGCACTTAGAACAGTGTTAGACCCATAGTAAATGATCATTTATTTAATGTTAATGATGATTCTTAATTTATCTGAACACTGTAGATTAGGTAGTACATTTTTAGACTTAGGTGCCACCATGAAGAGATACTCTTTAATTGTTTTCTGCTTTGGTAGTGGTAATAATTTCTTGTCTTGTGACCTTCCAACATTCTATATTATAGCTTTTCTATTTTATTTCTCCAGTGATTGATGCTTTCACATTCTGTCTTGACTGTTTTATTCATAACCACAAGTAGAAACAGTTCATGCATTTTATTTGTTCTTAATTTCACTGTTATATACTAAAATTAAAAAAGGTTATAGATTATACATATTGTAAGAATGGTATGTGGGTCACTGAAAATTTTGAGACAGACTGTGTTATAGTCTGTTATTTCACTACCTTTTTATTTATTTATTTATTTTTGGGAGACAGAGTCTTATTTTGTTACCCTTGGTAGAGGGCTGTGGCATCACGGCTCACAGCAACCTCAAACTCTTGGGCTTAAGGATTCTCTTGCCTCAGCCTCCTAAGTCCTTGGAGCTACAGGCGCCCGCCACAATGCTTGGCTATTTTTTTGTTGTTGTTGTTGCAGTTGCAGTTGTCATTGTTTTAGCTGGCCCGGGCCGTGTTCAAACCCACCAGTCTTGGTGTATGTGGCCACTGCCCTACCCACTGAGCTACAGGCGCTGCCTGTTACTTCACTTCTAAGGAAGACAGTTGACAGTGTCTTTCCTGATTCACCCCTTCAAATAGCACTCCCATGGGATTTGAGCAGTTGAGACACAGCTTCAGGCTCCACTTCTAGTTAGTTCTCTTGCTATTTCTTCCACATCTGTAGTTATTTCCTTCATTCCAGTTTTGTACTCCTTCGTGTCATCTATGAGGGTTGTTGGAATGAAGCTTTTTATATTTAGACCTCCCCCCATGAATCACAACTGTTCTTAATGGCATCTAGAATGTTGATTTCTATCTGAAAGATTTTTAGTTTACTTTGCCCAACTCTATCAAAGGAATCACTATCTGTGGCAGCTGTAGCCTTAAGAAATGCATTTCTCAGATAAAAAGACTTGAAAGTCAAAATTGCTTCTTGATCCATGGGCTGCAAAATAAATGCTGTGTTAGCAGGCATGAGAACATCATTCATCTCCCTATACATTACCTTCAGAGATTTTTGGTGCCTTGTTCATGAGCAGTAATCTTCTCAAAGGAAACCCCCCACCCCCCCCAAGAATTGTAGGTCTCAACAATAAGCTTAAAGTATTCCGTAAGCCATGCTGTAAACAGATGGGCTGTCATCCAGGTAGTGGTGTTCCATTTAGTTCCATTACTTCCACAGTAGGTTTAGTATGATTATTTTATTATTATAATGTATCTTTTGTTTTTCCCTTCCCTCTCTCATCCCTCATGCCCCTTTTTCTTTTAAGACAGAGTCTTGCTCTGTTGCCCAGTCTGGAGTACAGAGATTATTGCTCACGACAACCTCAAAGCTCTGGGCTCAAGCCATCCTCCTGCCTCAGCTTCCTGAGTAGCTTGGACTGTAGGTGCATGACCACTGTGCCTGGCTGGTTTAGTGTAATTATTTCAGGGATCTAGGATTTTCAGAATAGTAAAGGAGCATTGGCTTCATTTTTTTCATGGTGCAAAAGTTACCATATGCATTAGCCCCAAACACAGGAAAATAGCGTGTGCTTGGAAGCTTTGGAACCAGGCATTGGCTTCTCCCCTCTAGCAATGAAAGTTCTTAATAGTATATTTATCACTTTGAAAATCTGTTACTTAACATAGCTACCTGTATCACTGATCTTAGTAAATCTTCTAGAAAACTCACTGCATCTTCTACATTAGCACTTGCTGCTTCACTTTACCTTTTATGTTTTGGAGGGAGCTTTTTTCCTTAAACATCAAGAACTGACCCGCTGTTAGCTTCCAACTTTTCCTTGGCAGCTTTCTTACCTCTCTCAGCCTCCACAGAATTTTTTTTTTTTTTTTTTTGAGACAGAGCCTCAAGCTATCTCCCTGGGTAGAGTGCCATGGCATCACAGCTCATAGCAACCTCCAACTCTTGGGCTCAAGCGAGTCTCCTGCCTCCACCTCCCAAGTAGCTGGGACCATAGGTGCCTGCCACAACACTCGGCCATTTTTTGGTTGCAGTCATCATTGTTGTTTGGCCGACCAGGCTGGGGATACCAACCCGCCACCTTAGGTGTACATGGCCAGCACCGAGCCAGCCTCCATAGAATTAAAGAAAATTAAGACTGTGTTCTGGATTAAACTTTGGTTTAAGAGAATGTTGTGCCTGGTTCGATCTTTTATCCAAGCCAGTAAAACTTTTCCATCTCTGCAATAAGCCTGTTTTTGCTTTCTTATCATTTATGTGTGAGTAGCACTTGTAATTTCCTTCAAGAATGTTTCCTTTGCATTCACAGCTTGGCTTAGTGTTTGGCACAAGAGGCCTAGCTTTAGGCTTATCTTTACATGCCTTCTACAATAAATTTAATCACTCCTAGCTTTTGATTTTAAAGTAAGAGACAAGTGACTTTTCCTTTCACTTGAACTCTTAGAAGCCATTATAGGGTTATTAAGTAGCCTAATTTCAATATTGTTGTGTCTCAGGAATAGGGAGACCTGAGAAGAGAGATGAGGTATTGTTGGTTAGCGGAGCAGTCTGAACACATACAGCATTAATTAGCGGAGCAGTCTGAACACATACAGCATTAATAAGTTAAATTTGCTGTCTTATGGGCACAATTTGGTGTGCTACAAAACAATTACAGTAGTAATCACAAAGTTCACTGATCATAGGTGACCATAATAGATAAAATAATAATGAGAAAGTTTGAAATACTAATGTGACACAGACCCTAATTGAGGACATACTATAGGAATAATGGTGCCAGCAGACTTTCTGGCTGTAGAGTTCTTACAGACCTTCAGTTTATAAAAATGCAGTATCTTCATAGCACAGTAAAGTAAAGGATAATAAAATAAGGTATGCCTGTATTTACTTTGGAGTTCTAGAGGTTTTAAGAGCCACGTGCCAGGGAACAAAGACCAGTTGATACTCAAGAATTTTTGCTAAAGGATTTACTCTTATGTTTCTAATGGAAAACTATATACTTGAGCAGAATACAGATGTTCTAGAAGTAATTTTAGGAAAAGAAAATAATTATTTAAATTTCTCAGTTGAGGTGGGAGAAAGCTTCAGAGGCCACTTGGAGGGCTGTGGGGAAAATGCATTTTGTGCTAGAAGGAATGAATGGTCGAATGAATGTTCACCTTTAGAAACAAAAGTGACAGTCAGCTGGTTCTAGTGTATGTAGCAAATGAAAACATGTAAATCATTAAAACAGGACAGTGTTTTGTACATAATTAGGTACTTGATAAATTGTGGAGTGAAAGTTAAGTAATAAATGTAGTCGACCTTTTGGGGATGTATTTATGTGGTCTTTGTAGGGGATACCATTCATGGATTTATCTTATCACCCTATAGTTTGTTAGCTCTTCTCTGAAATCTTCCATTATAAGCAGGAGAGAACCAAGAAGCCATGCTGGGGCTTCCTGCTGCTCACCTTTTCCTGTTTCTCTCCCACAACCCCTCAACATGTTGATGTTCAAGATGTCTGTAGTTGATTAAAGCCAGGTTAGTCAAATGTTGTGTCTCTTGGAGATTTGCAAGTGTAACTGTAGTTAGAGCTCTTTGCTTAAAATAAAGGGAGATGCCCTCTATTTTAGCCATTCTAGAGTTACTAGTAACAATGGCTAGATGGTATCAGCCACTTTTCCTGTCTGTCCATTGTCTTACTCAGACCATGTGACATCTTGGAAGATAGTAACATTCTTCTAATGGGAATGGAGGCTTAAAGAGGTGAAATCATTCATCCAGTTCTTCATTTCTCACTTACAAGTTTACTTAAATAGAATCCTATATATCTTACTGGCTAGTCAAATTCAGCTGTGGAAATCTCTCCTCTGAATTTAAAATCAAAGAAATGGATACTAAAGTTTTTAACTTAGCATTTGTTTCTCAATTATACTTCACTGTAGTCTTCACTGTTTTAGAGATGTCCCTATAACTCTTTGAGGAACAACATTTTGTAGAACATGACTTATGAAATGTTATTAGAGAGGCATATGGTATAATTGTAAACGTGGAAAATTCTTGAATTCTGTTTGGAAGAACTTGTTTAAGTACAGCATTTCTTAACATTGTTTATGTGCTGTTTTTCATATACATTACAAATTTTCCTCGAGTGTCTCATATACCAGAGATTTCTTAGTTCTGTTACTTCATTTCTTATGCTTAAAATATATTTTAATTAGTTAATATGTGATTTTTTAAGACAAGTTAAAAAGTACCAGATGGTCTGAGAAAATATTAAAGGCTCCTGAAGTCCAGTCACTTTAGAGCAGCAGTTCTTAACCTGTGGGTCACGACCCACAGGAACTGTATTAAAGCCTCGTGGCATTAGGAAGGTTGAGAACCACTGTTCTAGAGACTACCTTGTTGGCAGCTTTGGTATGTCTTGTAGATTGTTCTTTGTGCATGTGTATCCATGTGGTATAGAGAGAGGATCATACTATACATGCTACCTCGTTTGTAATCAGTATATTTTCCCTCAACTCTATATCCTGTCTATGTCAGTTTACCAGTTAATTGAACTTTATATCTAACGCTTTGTGCTAGGTGTGCTAGTGGTAGGAAAGCATACTAAAAGGGAATTTTAAGGCAGTGTGGATAGTGATATGCAAAAATAAATTTCCTGTTTTGGAGGAGAGGGCCTTAGAAGTTTTTGTGAAATAAGTTCTGCTATCTCAACCCTTTCACTAAGATCAAAGCAGTTCAGTTTTGAAGTTGACATACTGCAGTGGCTTTGAGGGCTGTTAGCACAACACTGAGTGTCAGTGTGGTTCTAAATAGCCTATTTAGTCCATTTTACTGAATCCATAGCCCTCTGACAAACTTTAGCATGGATACAGTTTATTTTTCTGAAAAACTTTTCATCTTGGAAAATTTTAAACAATAGAAAGACCAGTAGTATTGTTCACTATCATTTATCTATCATCAGGAATGAACATAGCCTGTCTCCTTTCAGGAGTGATCTCATTTATTCCTTATTATTCCCCCCCCCCCAACTTAAATATTTCATTAGATAGCTCTGAAACAGGATGACTTTATAATAATACAGTATTCAGGTTTTAAGTTTTTTAATCTTCAGAAATTCTTTTATTGTCAAATACACAGGTGTTCATAGTTTTTCTTCTTTGATTATAAATGTGCTTTAGAAAAAGTTTAAGCATAAAAATGAGCATCATCTAGCCGAGCCTTGTGGTGGGCACCTGTAGTCCCAGCTACTCGAGAGGCTGAGGCAAGAGAATCACGTAAGCCCAAGAGCTGGAGGTTGCTGTGAGCTGTGATGTCACAGCATTCCACCAAGGGCGACGAAGTGAGACTTTGTCTGGAAACAAAAAATGAGCGTCATCTATATTGTGACTGATTGATAGAGCTCTTAAGCCACTCTCCACAGCCCTCAACCTGGCAGTTCATTTATAAAGGACTAAGTGATTTGTCTTGAAGAATTCTCATGGGTTTTTTGGTTGCATTTTCATGATGATCTTTCAGGAGCTATGTCGTTTATTCCTTATTGTCCCCTCCCCACTTCTGCCCATCAGATAGTTAGCATTTATCTCTGATCCCTGTATTTCTTGTAAATTGATAGTGATAAGGCTTAATCCAATTCAGATCTCCTACCCTCTGTCCTTCATTTTCATTCTTTCTTTTGAAAAAATATTTCATAATTAATGTTGTGATGGTAGTACATAAAGTCTGATTTTGGCAGTTTTAGCAATTCTATCCTTTATCTCAGTAGGAGTTGCAAAGTAGTTATATACCATTTCTTCATTCATAGTAGGTAGTTACATATACAATTTTTATAAGAAAGGCTGAATAAATGTTCATTTCTTTACTCACTAGTTTTTTCAATAGTGAATTGATTCTCAGGAATCCTTCAAAGGTAAAGAATGAATTCTTTGTTTTCCTTTTTATTTAGTATCATTATGAATGCATATAAACAGTTTTGATGTGTTTTAGTTTACTATAGTTACTATTTTTAACTGGCACTCAAATCATTTTTTTTGTGTGTGTGTGTTGGTGGAGGCTCTTGAAGTTGACTTACAGTTCCTCTTAAAACAATCCTAGTAACTGGGGAAAGTAACTTTGCCTTCTGGTATGATAGGATAGTTCACATTTATTTTATAAGATTTCCTTCCAGACTTGGAATCAGCAAGTTTTTAAAGGAACCCTGGTAACTCTTAGAAATACTATAGAGACTGCAGTTTTAAGCCCTATAATGCTCATTCTAGGTAGACCTTTTTAGCAGAGAGTAATGAAATACATGCGAACATAGATATACTTTTACAAGTTCCTTCCCTTGTATTCAGGAATATGCTTTTTTATTTAATTGATCATGTGTCTGTATCTTCTCTTTCCCACTGAAAATTGTGGTTCTTAATGTCAGAAAATAACGATCCATTTGCTTTGTTCTAAAATGTAAAGAACAGTCTTACAATAACAGTATAAACATTACCAACAATGTAGTTAGTGAAAATAATTGTTCTGTATTCTTAACAGTATTTAGGATACATCCCACTAATGATGCAAATTCTATCTTTTAAAACACGGATACACAGTTGAGTTCATATTTTATACTTGGTTTTCTAGTTTTAGAATTACTTAAAATATTTTCCTGTTTTATACTTTAAAAGATTTACATAGTTCCAAAGTAAGACCTACAAAGAATTTTTAGAGATGTCTGGCTTCCATCCTTGCTCTGTTTACATACTCCCTCCTTTGCCATTTGGGCAATTTTTTATTTTTAGTTTTCGGTTTATCTTTACCTTTCTTAAAAAATAAGTTATGCATACATGTATATGTGTAGTTTTTCACACCTTTCATAGATTGTTATATATTCAACATTTTTCTATACCTTGAATTTTTACTTAATAGTATGTCATTGAAACCACTTAATGGGACTATATAGGGAATAGTCTATTCCTTTTAATAATTTCATCACATTCTGTTACGGGGATATAGTGTGAATTGTTCTAGCAGTTCCTTATTAGTGATCATTTAGATTGATTGCTTCTAGTCCTTTGCTGTTACAGATAGCAGCAGTGTTATATTAGGTTTTTATATATGTTATTTTGTGTAGTTGCAAGTTTATCTTTGGGATAAAATTGTAGAAGTGGTATGCTATCATGTGATTTTGCTAGATTAGTGCTAAGTCCCTCTTTCTGAGAGTTGTTCTTTGAGTTATCATCAGCTCTGTATGAGGATACTAATTTCCCTCTATCTTCACTACAGAGTTAAAACTTTTGTATATTAGGCCGGAGACTGAGCATGTTTAAAGGCACTTTTAAAGAAACTGTGCCATACCTATTTATTGGGGGATGTGTGTATGAAAAATTGATTTTTTTTCTCTGCATTTTTTGTTTATGACTCACTTTCAGAGTATATCCCCTCCTGTTTCCCTTATTGATACCTTTTGACAAGGTGGTTTAGAGAGCAGAAACTGTTAACGGTTCTCTTACAAATTGCATATTTAACAAACTTTCATAAATCTGAATGAATAATAGAATTTATGGAAACATGATTGGCTTTCGAAGAGTAATAATGAAATACATACTGTTGTATATTCTGGTTTAGAAGGAACCTTAGTAAGCCATGGAGACTACCACTCTTGTGATATTTGTGTTGCATTTCACTTCCAAGTACTAGAAACAGTTGTCACCCAGTTGTCACTACCTCCTAACTTCTGATGCAGCAGGTATTTTTTTGAATGCCTATTTTTTTTTTCCTCAAGGAACAACCCTGGAAGACTGATGTATTGGCAGTGAACTAATACTATTATACAATAGAAATTACATATTGTGCTATAGGAAGTCAAGAAATACTGAGTTTTTTTTTTTTTTTTTTTGAGGTTGAAGGTTTTAAGGAAGCTGGAGAAAATTCATACCAGTAGGAGTTTACCAGGCAAATAAGTAGAGTGGTGTTCTAGATATCAGAGATGTTTAACAGGCTCAAGGGCGTTTGTTGCTGTGCGGATGCTTTGGCCTGTGGCAGTAGGGGGAGGGGGTACAGTGGAGAGTTGGTTTTGGAGATAAGGGTGAGGTCTGAGGATAAAAGACCTTGAATGCTATATCAAAGGGTCTTTTTTCATTTGGAAAGTAGTGCATTGGCACTGTGATGTTTTTAAGGCGAGAAGTTATGATCTGTTAAATGTTTTAAAAAGATGACTTGACAGTAAAGGAAGAAATGGGGAGAAGCAGGAAGTGACCAAAGGCTATAAATGATCAAATCTCAGACGCATCTCTCCTTATAAAGTTTTTCCCTATGTTGACAATAAAATTTGTCTCTTGAAACTTCAATCCTCTGATCTTAATCTGCTTCGAATTCAAAACTAATAGGACCTCTTAACTTAGATCCTTTGATACATTTGTTGACAGTGTTTATGTCTTACAGTGTCCTACCATAGCTAAAAAGTTAAATTACCTACTATTAGTTGTCAAGTGTTTTTTTTTTTTTTTTTAAATTAAATGTCATGGAACATGGCATTGAATTCAACTCCATGGTTTGTTTTTAAAAATTAAGGAAAGCCATCCTCTCAGTTCTTCTCAAATGATCTGTGTGGTAAAAGACAACTAACAAGATTCCAATCCATTATAGACAGTCTTTTTGTAAAATATCATGATATTAATAATCTGACAAGTGGAATTTTAAAAAGACATTAAGTTTAATCCTGTTTAATTTTTTTTAGTCACATGACATAAAATTACCCAGTCAGAATGCTCTAAAAATTTGGAAGGATGCTTAATATCCATACTGGCGGGCTGCACTTTAATAGTGCACCTGTTTAAATAACCAGTTCAATACGGTAAACCAGTTCTGTGGTGTTTCTCTTCCTCTGTTTTTGTTCATTCTTTTCATCTCGTCATTTTTTTCTGTTTTGTGTTTTTAAAATAAAATTCATTTTGGATTTATTTTAGTTTTATTTCTAGTTACATGTTCATTAGGGTTCATATGGCTTAGTTTTGTTTTAAGATAGAGCTGTAAAGTGGAGCAGTAAAATTTAAATGTTTATTTTAAATTGGATAGTATCTTAGTAAGCTTACGAAATGAAATTACTGCTTTTCTCACATTAATTGTTAAGGAAGATTGGGAAGATTGAAATAAAAATTTGCTGTTATTAAATTTTGTGAGACACTTTTTGAAGGATAAAACAAAATGGACCCAAAGAAAATAAACCTTTGTTTTTATGAATAAAGTAACACTACAGTAACCTGTAAAACTTAAGCTAATTACTCAGCCATAGATCTAACTCCACGATGAGTTTAATTGTCCTTGTCTAATGAAATGAGACATGAATTTCAGCACAAACAGGGAGGGGGGGTTCATTTTATTACAAGATGCTCTTAATGAGCCTTCTAAAATTAAGTCTTGATTGGATTGCAGTCAATTTAGTTAAGGAATATTTGAGCACCTTGTAGTTGTGTTGTATGTAACAAATTTTAAGAGGATTTAACTCTCTGTTGACATAACCAGAGGTGGAATATTGCTTATTTGCTTATTATGATGATGCTTCAATTAAAAGATTTTTATTGTCAAAATCTTGTAATAAAGAACTTCAATTGGAAAATTTTTTTTAGTCTTATTAGGAACTTTCCTAAGGCTGGTTAGCCATCATATTCAATCCTACTAGTTGTATTTTACTGTTTATGCTTTCAGTTATGAAAGACTTACAAAATCATTTTGTTGCTCCTTTGATTTTAAAACATGTTGATTTTGATTTTAAAGACGTAGGAATTTTAGGATGTTTTGGTTTTGTTTTGTTTTTCTTAAATTATGGGGTGTTATAGGACCAGGGTGATGTCATAGCCTGTAGTCTATATTTAATGGTGAGAAACATTAAAACTGTGAATCTCAGGTAATAGAAATTGTAACAGATAGTAAGGAATGTTTTTAAAAGCTATGCTTAATTGTGTTTAATAAGGTTCTTGCTGAATTAAAATGTTTATAAGGTATTCTAAAGGACTAATCATTTCACAAAGAAAATATTTTTGAAACTCTAATGTGAGGGAAGTTTTGTATAATTTCACCTTTGTTGCTAATAAGTTTGATCTCTGAGTAATAACTTAATGTTCATTAAATTTATAGGACTCCTTTAATAATAAGAAACAAGTGAGAAATCAGAAGTTTATTAAGGTGCTTGAAGATATATATGATCAAATGTTACAGCATCAAATTGTTTAAAATGTTTAAGATTTAAAAGAAATCAAGACTTCTAAAGGAGTCATTTAAAAAAAATAAATTTTTCTTAATTACAAAAATCTTTCATAGTTTGGTGTAGAAAAATTAGATAACCATAATGTTCCCCATTTAGAAGTAATTGTTGTTTCTGTATTTTAAGTATTTCAAAGTCCTTTATATTTGTGACCTGATACATTTTGCTTAGGAATATTATATGTATGGCCATAAAAACTCACTTGCAGTACTTGTCTATAATATTGAGTTATACTTAATGTGTTTTGAGACATATCAAAGTCTTCTAGAATAGTTGTTTTTAACCGTGAACATTCTGTGAAGAAGAGCTGCACATTAAGTTTATAGAATTTGAACTGGCTTGTTGAAAGTACTTCATCAAAGTTGCCTTTTAATGCCCCGGTTTGAAATTGTAAGTCCTCTCGCCAGAAAATTTAAATGTTTGTATATAGTATATAGTGAATCTTCACTACAATTAGGGATATTATTTTTTTAGGGGGGCAGAAATATACTCTGTTAGTACCTCTGGCTGAGGAGGTTAAATTTTTTAATATATATATATGTTTGAATGCTAATGTTCACTTTTATACTGTGTCATTGCTGCCATCCATAAACCCCATTTCATATTTCTTTTAATTCTCATATTGGAAAAAAATTACATGTACTTACAGACCAGTTGAAAGAGTAGTATAATTAATTCATGTTTACCATTAACCTATATTTGCTGTATATTGTCCCTCACAGGTTCCTTGTCCTCCGCTTCAGCCAACTATAAATAAGAAATATTTGATAGAAAAAACAGTAAAAATAGTAATACAAGAATAATAAATCACACATGAAATAACCATGTATCAGTGATTTACATAACATGTACATTATATTAGGTATCACAAGGTGTGATACAAGTTCATGAACTTGCCACTCTGTGCTTATGTTGGCAGCACTGTACAGACAACTGGGTAAGGTTTCACACAAGTGTCTCATAGCTATTTTTATGTGTTGTGGTGTCTTGCTGCGTGGCATTCATTATTGTTGTTGTGTTTTCTTCTGTCCCATCATAAGAATGTCAGAACCTGACTTAGAGCAAGGAATAAACTTGGTAAACGTGGCAAGCATGGACGTAATGTCAGGGATGTGTTAGTCCAGATATGTGGGGATAATGGCCATGAAGAATAAGGCAGTGTACAGATAGATTAAATGTTTTTCTGAAGGGAGGGAGAATGTCCCTGATGAAGAGAGGTCAGGGCAACCAGTAACGAGTAGAACTGATGAAAACATTGCAGAAAGTCGTCAGATTGTGCATTAAAATCATTGTCTGACCTGGAAGCACAACAGATGAAGTAAACATCAAGAGAGAAAATTAGGAAAGTCTTAACTGTAAATTTTGGCATGAGAAAGTATGTGCAAAAATAGTCCTGAAGGAACTCGCTGATGGACACTGTTGTCTATAAGGGAATTTTTAGCCAGTCAACAAATAACTGTATTGGAATGCCCTCCCTACTCACTGAATCTGACTCTCAAGTGACTTTTCATTACCTGAAGATAAAGGAAATATTGAAGGAAGATACTTTCACAACATTCAGGACCTCGAGGGTAATACAACAATAGCTTTTCTGGCCATTCCAAAAATTCCAAAATTGCTTTGAAGTGTGGACCCAGCACTAGTGTCAATTCATAGCTTCCCAAGGAGAGGAGTACTTCAGAATTAATTGACCATAGTGATATTTAGCAATGAGGGATGTAGCACTTTTCCTGGGACGATCTCGTGAACTTAATTGTCAGACCTCATGTAGGCAATAGATGATTTGTAATCTGTGGGAGGATGTGTGAAGATTATTTGCAAATACTGCTCCATTTTATATCAGAGACTTGAACATGCATGATTTTGGTATCCAAGAGGAGGTGTCCTGGAAACAGACTCCTGAGGATACTGAGGTATGAACTTTTTGTATACAAACATACACACAGTTGATTTTGTATTTGGAAATTCAAGTACTTGGTTAAACTTTTTGTAACCCTAAAATCAATGCTCAGGACGCTTTGATTTTCTTATATTGTAAACGAGTTTTTTTTTTCCCCTTGGTCTGTTTAGTGCCAAGGTACTTTGTGTCTGTGTGTACTTCTTATTGGTGATTTTGTTGTTTAAAACAACCCTCCAATGCTGAAGGGGCTGTCTAAGATTCTTAAGAGCAGGAAGACTATGATGTGCTGTAAAGATAAAATACATGTATTAGAGAAGCTTACTTCCAGCGTGAGTAATAGTGCTGTTAGCTTTTCAGTGTTTATGAATTAACAGTATAGGAGGGCTGTCTGGGAAAGTTTCCATCCCTGTATGTCTCTTATCTTTCATAGTACATGGCTGGATACTTTCCAGAGAGCCCTTGTATACATATATCAAATTAAGTGTCTTTAAACAGAAATAACACAAAACAGAGTTATGTATTGATTGGTCAATACATATCACCCATGTATTTTCATTGTAAAGGGAACTTTTTTCTCTTCTAAATTCACAACTAATCTAAAGAGAATTACTTTGAAACTCTAAATATTCTTTACCCAACAATCTTTTGTCCAGTACGCCCAAGTCAGTGTTCAGTCTTTGTTATTTTCCTCTCCCTTTACATTTGTTAGTTGACATTCAATTGTAGTAAAGATACTGCCCATCATTCGTGATAGGTTAAAGGTCTCTGTGTTACATACATTTTCCCATACTTCATCCCTGGGTTGGATGATGGTGGTGGTGGGGACAAGGATAGGTTGATGCTGTTACTATTCAGGGCTGTACTACATGGAGCTATGATTTAGGCCCTGCTGTTGACATTCTGTGTGAATTAACCCATTTCATCCTCAGACAGCCTTATGTTGTAGCTACTGTTGTTCTCATTTTATAGATAAGGAAATGGAGGTGTTGGGGTATAAAGTCCCTGCTCTGGCTAGTGAGTTGCTTACCCAGGATATGAATCCAGGCTGGCTTCTGTGCCTGAGTTTAAATACAACATTGTGCCTTTCCCCAGTAGTGTTCTCATTTCTTTATTTTCATTCTTCCTCTTAACAACTAGAGTGAATTTAGAAAATAATCCTCCATATATTTCATGGATTTGAGTTAGAGTCAGGTATTTACTGTGGCTAGAAGGCCCTGCATGCTGACATCTTGCTGCCGTCCCAGTCTTCTCTTCTACTCTTTGCCTTTTGTTTCCCAAAAGGCCCCAACTAGCAACACATGAATTTTGGGGGACATATTGGCTATTTAAATGAAAACTGAATAAAAGAAAAACAGTTAATCACATAGTTGCGTCAAAGTCCTCAATAATGGCTTGTGCTTAGTTCATGGCTAACCTTGGTACAACAGATACAGACCATTCTCATTAGTTTTTTTGAGACAGAGTCTCACTCTCATGTCCTGGATAGAGTACCATGGCATCATAGCTCATAGCAACCTCATACTCCTGGGCTCAAGTGATCCTCTTGCCTCTCAAGTAGCTGGGACTACAGGTGCACACCACAATGCCTGGCTAATTTTTCTATTTTTAGTAGAGATGGGTTCCCATTCTTGGTTAGGTTCATCTCGAACACCAGAGCTCCAGCAATCCACTGCCTGAGCTCAGGCTTCCAGTATGCTAGCATTAAAGGCGTGAGCCACCTCGCCCAGCCCTCATTCCCATTGTTAAAGCTTTATTGGACAGTGCTGGTTAGGCAGAACAATTTGTACAACAAATTAGGAGAAACCAAAGTTTGGGGACAGGTAACTTCTGGTTTTAACTTTATATTTTGAAATAATTTTATACTTGGAGATGTAGTACAAAAAATAGTATAAAGGACTTCCTTACACCTTTCACTTATCAGTTGTAGCACTTGTCGACATTGAGTGCTTCCTGTGCTGGCCTTTGTACTTGGTGTCTCATTCCCTTTACTCCCACTCTTCCTCTCCCTGTTCCTATCTCTTCCTCTTTCTCTCCTCTCCCTTTTTTAATTTGAAGTAATTCCTCAGCCTTTGTTTTTTCCTCACATAGATCATTTTGAAGAGAATTAGGGCTGGTTGTTTTCGAAAAATAATTTTTATGACTAAAAATACTTTAAAAGCTGATTCTGGACTTTATGACAGATTTATACACTAACCTTCTATTAGTATTTAAGCCAGATTTGATGGGTGCTTCTTGTTGGTCTTTCCTTCCGTTGTTCTTGATATGGTATGTATTTAGTTACACAGGTTAAATATCCCTTATTTAAAATGCTTGGGATGCAAAAATGTTTCAGATTTTGGATATTTTTGGATGACAGAATACTTGGGATATGCTATAGAGGTGTCTTGGGGGTAGGCCCATTTATCTTTCATATACACCTTATATTCATTGTCTGAATATAATTTTGTACAATATTTTTAATTTTGTGCATGAAACAAAGATTATGTACATTGAACCTTCAGAAGGCACAGGTGACAGTTGTGACATTTTCTGTGTGTGGCATACCAATGATCAAAAACTTGTCATATTTTGGAGCATTTTGTTTTTTCAGATTAGGCATGTTCAACCTATATTCAATATCTTAGAAAGTCACTGGTTTCAGCATATTTTCTTTTGCTGAAAAACTTTGTAAACTTATATAAGTAGTATTAAAAATAATCCAGGAGTTATGATAATTGAGCTCTTAAATTTTACTCATATTTACCTAGACGTATATGACTTACTTTGGACCAAGTTGCAATATACAGGGTGTCCATAAAGTTCATGTGCAATTTAAAATTTACAACACATTTAAATTGCACACAAACTTTATGGACACCGTCTATAAGCCAGTGATAACTAAACCTAATCTGACATAGCAAGTGAGCTTTTTTGGCAATAAAGCTGTGAAGACTGTCACTTGACTCATCACTTTTGAGGAATTCTCCTTTGACAGTATGATTACATATAGAAGAAAATATTTTATCAAGCTGACAAGACCAGGACACCTTGTGACATTACGTGCTAGGTTTGATGAAATATGTACTCTAACAGGTGAGTTTGTTTCATTAGCATCAACAACAGTGTGTTTACATTGAGTTTAACAGTAAATGGCAAATAATTCAGTTAAGCCCATTGTCTTTTGTACAGTGTTAGTTTCCAGTACCTTTTGTTGGCAGTCCTGTCTCCTTGCCTTCTAAAATCAGACCACTTTTACTCCACCCACATATGTTTTCTTCCACCTATAATACTATTCTTTCTTCTACCTTTCAAAATTTAGTAAGTATGTTTTGATGTTCTACTCTGGGCCTGTCAGAACTGAGAACTTCTTGCACTTGTGGTTCATAACTTCGGAAGATAGAAAATAAATGAACAGGGCAGTTTCAGATAAGGACAAGTGTCGTGAAAGGAATAATAATCAGGTAATCTAAGTGTTCTCTGAGAGGAATACTTTTTTAACAAGGGTGACCAAAGAAGGACTTCGTGACATCTAAAGTTGAAATTGAGATGATAGGCCTTTGGTGTGGGAAGACCTGAAGGCTGAATGCTTCTGGGTGAAGATAGAGCAGGTGCAAAGACATTCACTTGTGAATGACTGTTGAGCTATCCAAGGAATGACAAGAGCAGTGTGGAAGAGAAGGCGTTAATGAGGTGGTCTTGGTCTCTGTCCACATGCTTCCTTGTAAGCATGATTAAGAGTTTGACTTTCAGTGAGAGACCACTAGGCAGTCAATTGAAAGTTTTAAGTAAGCAAGTGGCATGATATATATGTATGTGTATATACACACACACACACACACACACACATACATATATACATGTGTGTTTTATATATATATATATATATTTATATATTTATTTATTTTTAAGAGTTCTTGCCCAGGCATAGTGGCTCATGTCTGTAATCTTAGCAGTTGGGGAGGCCAAAGTGGGTAGATTTTACCTGAGATCAGGAGTTCAGGACTAGCTTGAGCCAGAGCGAGACCCAGTCTCTGAAGCTAGCCAGGCGTCATGATGGACACCTGTAGTCCTAGCTAGTTGGGAACCTGAGGTAAGAGAATTGGTTGAGCCCAAGAGTTTGAGGTTGCTGTGAGCTATGATGTCATGGTACTCTACTGAGGACAACAGAGTAAGACTTTGTCTTCAAAAAAAAAATGTTCTCTTGTAATAGTTAGAGAATAGATCAATAGATCATAAAGGGGTAGGTATAGGGAGTTGGGTCAGAATTGAAAGAGACTCATTAGTAGACAGCTATAATTGTTGAGGTGGGAAATAGTGGCATAGACTAGGAATCTTCCAGATTCTTTGTATTTCAACTCTGTCTTGATAGAGATAGTGTTTAGTCTCTCTCTGCTAATCTCCTTTTGTTGAATTTCCAAAGCACTTGTCAAAATAAATGAAGTAATGTTTTTGTTAGTTATATTGTTAGCCCTTGTTTTCTTATCTAGGCTGTATTTGTAAAGAGCAGTAATTTACATTTCTGATTTCCTCAAGGAAGTGTGGACATAATTAAAAAATTATGTTCTTCTTACTATGGAATTTTAGTCAGAACATTTCTTATTTTCTGAAGTATAGGAGCATCAGATAGATAACACAGAAGAAACACTGAAAAGATTTACTTAGGTATAAACAACTGAATATAACTTAAATTATTAAAAAGACAAAAGAGGAAAAATAAACCAGTAAGTTAATGAACCAGTTAGTTGAATAGGAATTGAGATTAAGAAGCAAAAATCTAAAAGTAAAAGTAATTGCCAAGTTAATGGCATATGTGAGCACATTTTGAAAAGAATATTGATGGACATATTAGTTTTCCAAGTCACACCCCATGCAAATATATAACTAACAATCTTTGATCTTTATCAAATTTAGTACAAATGCTCCCCTTCCTCCAAAGTGTGGGTAATGCTCCACAATAACAACTACATGTTGTTTATAAAGTAAAACCCCCAAAATAACATGAAAATAGTTTTTCAGTAAGATGATTGGAATAGTCAGTAAAATTGGTAATATTTTGTTTGTTAATAATCACTGTTGGTTTATAATAGAATTTTAAATTGTGTATTAAAAGAAATTTTAAGCAAGGTTTGAGGCAAGTCTTGAAAGTGTATGTCTGGCCCTCAGTAGATGATGGGAAGTAAGGCATGTTCTTGGCTTTGGTCACTTACTATGTTCCCCACCAGCACTGGCGAGGATGTGTGCTTCAGGTAGCCAAGACAGATTTTGTACATGGATGTGATTTGAATGTTTTTGGCATTAAAGAAAAATATATACAAAGCATTTGAAGCAGAGATGTTTTTTAGACAATGGTGGTTTAATGAGCTGCTTGTGTATACAAGAGAATAGAATGGGCCTGATTGCTTACAATCTGATGTTTGAAAAGTATTTTTCCATATCTTGTGCATTTGCATATCTAATTGCTATGTAATCAAGACTAAGTGAACTGTAGCTACTTGAAACTGTAAAATGAAAGGCAATCATCTTTATGGGGAGCGAGGGGGGAGGACCCCTTTACTTACAAGTGAGCCTGAATATTAGCATTATAGTCTTCTTGTGTTTAATTATAGGTGTCTGACTGAGAAGTAAATTTATGCTTGTGTAATAAAGAAGTGAATGTGACCCTGAAACAGCAGCTCAGCTTTGTTGTAACCAAGCATTGGCTTAAAGGGAAGTTAGCATCCATTGTGTATTTTGGTGATAAGGGATTGTGCTAGAATGGCTGTTAATTACCTACTTTGTCTGATATGGAAAGTAGTGGTTCCACACTTCTCTTCCCACCAGTGACAGCACTCAATTAAAACTTGCATTAAGCAGTTATAATGCCCTTATTTATCTGTTGGGAAGACCCCGAGGTGAAGAAAAATTAACTTTATTTTTTCCAGCTGTTTCTTGGCAGCTTTGTTTTTGGTAAATCCTTTGAGAATATAAAGCTGTTTGCCGTTAAGATGTGTCCTTTATACTTCCATAGACTTTAACTATCTTATTTCTTACTGCCTTACACAAAGGGTTATTAATTTAAGAGAGATTTTATATTCTTATTATTCTTGAATATCATTTGGAAGTTTTGTAGCCACTAATCCGAGTGTTTCAGACTACTTGCAGTTCTCTTTGTATTTTAGCTCATTTGAACTTAATGTTAAATTACCAAGTGCTTCTTGATAACTTAAACTCTGAGAAGAGAGGGGTTTGGCCAAGATAAAGGATGTAAAATTGGATCATACAAAATATTAAATACTTGGGTAAAACTATGATTTCTTAAAAAGTCCTAAAATGTTTACCTTTCTCAAGTTTTTGTGCTTAATAAAGGAGCTCCATTCCAATTTGAATCTAAGAGAAAAATAATTGTGTTTATGGTAAAACTTGAAATTTACATTGTCATTTAAAATTTCCTTTATACATGTATTCACTAATTTCCCCTTTCTTTTTAAAAAAACTTGTTACTTCTGAATCCAATCATTCTATGAAATGTCATTTTAAAAACACTGCTGTTTGTCTTCACCTTCTGAAAACTGTTTTCTAACATTTTGAGATAAAAATGTTGTATGGTTTAAAACTTTGAGATAAAGTTAGAGAGATTTTGGTTATTGTGATATTTTCCCAATTGATACTTCATTTGTTGGTCTGTTTTACAATTAATGCATTTACTTTGTAAAAGCATTTTAAAAATATATATGTAATTGAGGGTTCAGTCAGCAAAATCTGAGTGTATAGAAATTCTGTGTTTAAGCATCAGTAGCTACAGGAAGTTTTATCATAGAAATGAAGATAAATGCTTTTATATCACTGGATCTGTGATCTTTGCAAAATCTCCCAAGTGCCTACTCTAGTTTCTGGACTTAAGATTTTTCAAATGATTTTATAAGTCTTAGGTAATATTTTCAGACAAAATTAGTTGTTTCTTACCCTGTTGATCCCATAACATGACCATATCTCCGTTCTAGCAGAGGAATATATTTCTGTAGTTGATTACAGAGTTCTTTAAGAACAGTAACTTTATCTTAGTAAACTTTGAATAATGCCTGGCATATGGTAGATACTCAGGAATGCTTAATTAATCTTACCCTTATATTTATTATCTTACTTGAGTTAATCATGGGAGTTTTTTATATCAAGTGTTGTTACTTTACTGTTTTCATACATAATTATAGTTCTTTTGATGTGTTTTAAAATTACACTTACCCACCCACCTAACTTCATCTTCCATTTCGCACCTCCACCTGCCAGTAGCAGTTTTGGTTAAAGTGTGTGTGTATCTTTACCCCCTGTGAACCAAAAAAGCATAGATGTAACCAAGGACTAAACTGGACAAGGACCTACTCAATCCGGGGGTGATTAAAAACAAGATGGCTAGGAAATGAACTGTTAAACATGGATGGATGGTATTGAAGCCAGGCTCAGAGGGGTAAACTAGGTTCTGAGTGGGCTCTGTTGCCTGTGAATAGAAACTACAAGCTATGCTTGCCACTTAACAAAATGTTCCTGCTGGCCGGAGGAGTGTCAGAACTAGAAGAACTAGGACCAAACTGCCGCATGTGAGTACTGGATTTTTGATATTCCTGTGGAATAAAGAGCTCCTGAACTGTGAAAATAAAAACTGAGTGTTTTCCTGTTTCTAGTAATTAATGAGTAAATTTCTCTCAGGCTGATTTCCCTGCAGTAAGGAACTCTTAAATAGACAGTAAGAAAAACAGTGACCTCAAGGAACTGGAGAGTGAACACAGACAGTCTGGAATGGATTCAGAATCCTGGGAGGAGCAAAGTTAGTCCAGTGAATAATTGTTTGCTTGGCTTTTAGCCTGAAGGAAGGCTCAGTAGGTGGCACTAATTTCAACCTGGGAAAATCCCTACTTAATGGAGAAAGGGAAAGAGAAAGTAAAGGAAAGGGAGAAAGAATTACCAAATTCCACCTGACACCAGGATTGCTTATGTGTTCAATGGATTTAACGATTTTAACTGAGGATGTAAACCGAGATGAGAACTGGCACCCAAGAAACAAAGTTTGCAATTCTCATTTGAATCAATTTAATTGCCTATAAGAGAGCAAAACAAAACTGGAACCAAAAACAAAACTCTAAAAAGATAAATAACCTGGAATCAACATACAGGTCAAAATGAATCACATTCTCAAAAGAAAATCAATTGATAACAACTTCCACTTTTTGAGACTAAGAGACAGGTTTTTTGGGCAGCTGTTATAATAATTTTCATAAAGACAAAAACAAATACAAAAAGATAGACAGTCCTTGCAGAGAAAGAAATTGAAGGTAATAAGATGAACCAAATGGAAAATTTAAAACTGAAAAACAGAATATCTGGAATAAACTCATATGTTGGACTTAACTGCTGAGAAAGAGTATATGAATTTAAAGATAGAGCAATAGAGTTTTCCCATTGTAAAGAACAAAGAGAGAAAAAAATTGAAAAAGAAAAAGGAATAGCATGTCAAATTCACTAATGTAGATAATTGGAATCCCAGGAAAAGAGGAGAGGGTGAAGAAGACAAAAAAGGGTGAATAATTAATGGCCAAGAATCACATAAATTTAATGAAATACGTAAATGTACAAATTCAAGATGCTCAACAGACAGCAAATAGCATGAACACAAAAGTTACACTGAGATACATCAGGATAAAACTGTTGATAAGCCAGAGATTTAAGAAATGATCTTGAAAGCAGCAGATGAAAAAAAGACATTGTATGGAGGAGAACAATAATAAGATTAATAGCTCACTTCTTATCAGAAAGAAGAGAGATCAGAATAAAATAGCTTTTAAAAGCTGTAAGCAAAAAATTGCCAACTCTGAATTGTATAACCAGTGAAAATACCTTCAAAATGAAGGTGAAATAAAGCTATTCTGAAATAGAAAATAACAGAGAAAACTGTTAAACAGAAAAAGACTTTTTTTTTCTTCTTTTTCCCCATCCTCTTAATTTTTTTAATAATAAAACTGTTCAATAAAAGGGGGGAAGTAACATACTTTGTCCTCTGGAATTTTTAACTTAAGGCCTATAAAAATAGGCCTATATGGTTGTAAGGTTTCTATATACTATGTGACATGATAGAATATTAATAGTAACTAGACCTTGAAAAGTTTTAAGATTTATATTTATCCCCCAAAGCCAGCTCTGAAAAAATGTGCAAAGAGGTATAGATAAAGAGTTACTAAGGATAACTTAAAAACTAAAGTGGAATTACAAAATATATCAAAGTGGGGTGTGTGTGTATATAAGTGTGGAAATTAAGGAACAAAACCCAGAAGCTACAAATAGAAAAGCAGAAGTAAAAATGGTTGATGCATACCTGATCATATAAAAAAGTTACAATAAATAGCAATGGGGAAAAAATTCCTATTAAAAAGCAGAAATTGTCAGAATAGTTTTTTTTTTTAAAGCAAACTCAGCTATATTCTGTCTACAGAGAATATTAAAAAGACACAGGTAAATTGAGAATTAGTAAGTGGAAAAGATACTTCAAGAAAACAGTAATCAGAAGTCTAGAATGACTATATAAAAATCAGGTAAAATAAAACTGTAAGAGAAAAATTGTTACCAGATAAAGTAGTTTTCAGTGTGATAAAAGTCAATTCATCAGGAGGATATAATAATTATAAATGTGTATTTACTGAATGTAGAGTGGCTTAATATACAAAAGAACACTTGACTAAAATAAATTCAGATTAAGATTTTAACATACCCCTTTCAGTACTTAGTACAACAGAAATAATCAACATCTCAATAGAGCTGAACTTCATTGTTAGCCATCTTGATCTTACTGATGTTTATAAAAGATTACACCTGACAAACTGGAGAATTCATATTCTTATCAAGTGTACACGGTACATTCACTTGGATAAAACATATACTAGACCATAAGGTGAAAAGGATTAAAATTACAGAAGAGTATGAGCTCTGACGACAATGGACTTAAATTTTAAAATATTTGGAAGTTACACACACACTCACTTTCTTTCTTTTTTTGGTAGAGACAGAATCTCACTTTATTGTCCTCGGTAGAGTGCCATGGTGTCACACAGCTTACAGCAACCTCCAACTCCTGGACTTAGGCGATTCTCTTGCCTCAGCCTCCCAAGTAGCTGGGACTACAGGTGCCCAGCTATTTTTTTTTGTTGTTGTTGTTACAGTTTGGCTGGGGCCAAGTTTGAACCTGCTACCCTCAGTATATGGGCCACCACCCTCCCCACTGAGCCACAGGCGCTACCTACCCTAAAAATACACTTTCTATAATCTATTAGTCAAGAGACATCAAAAGAGGAAATAGGAGATATTTTGAGCTGAATGATAATGAAAATATAAGGTATCAAAATCTGTCAGATAAAGCTAAAGCAGTAGAGGGAGTTTATAAGTTTTTATATTAAAAAACTTAGATATCTAATTTCCTGCCTAATTAAAAGTTTTTTAAAAATCCAGCAAACTAAACCCAAGGTAACCAAAAAGATGAGAAATAATAAAACTAACAAATTATTGAACTAGAAATTGGACATAGAAAAATGATGAAATTAAAAAGTGTTCTTTGAAAAGATCAACACAAGAGATAAGATTCTAATTAGACTGATCCAATTTGTAAATTGCTTTGGGTAATATGGACATTTTAACAATGTTGATTCTTCCTAGCTAGGAGCATGGTATGTTTTTCCATTTGTTAACATTATCAGATATTTCTTTTCTCAGAGTTTAATAATTATGTTTATAGAGATCTTTCGTGTCAAAGCACCACCATCATACTTTAAAGATAAAGATCTGGAAAAAGTAGTACTTTATTTTATATGGGACCAGAAAAAAACCTCAAATAGCCAAGAGTTTACTCCGAAATAAAAACAAATCAGGAGGAATCACACAACCAGACTTCAAACTATACTATAAATCTATAGTGATCAAAACAGCATGATATTGGCACAGAAATAGAGAGGTTGATGTATGGAACAGAATAGAGAACCAAGAGATGAATCCAGACACTTATTGTCTTTTGATCTTTGATGAACCCATCAAAAATATAAATTGGGGGGAAGATTCCCTCTTAAACAAATGGTGCTGAGAGAATTGGCTGGTGACTTGTAGAAGACTGAAACTGGACCCGTACCTTTCACCATTAACAAAAATTGACTCTTCACTGGATAAAAGATTTAAATTTAAGACATGAAACTACAAAGATTCTTTATAGAATCTTTTAGAGCGAGTGCAGGAGAAACACTTGAAGAAATTGGCCTGGGAGAATACTTCATGAGGAGGACCCCCTGGGCAATTGAAGCAACACCAGAAATACACTACTGGGATCTGATAAAACTAAAAAGCTTCTGCACAGCCAGGAACACAGTAAGTAAAGCAAGCAGACAGGCCTCAGAATGGGAGAAGATATTTGCAGGTTATGTCTCCGACAAAGGTTTAATAACCAGAATCCACAGAGAACTCAAACTTTTAATAAGAAAAGAACAAGTAATCCCATTTCATTGTGGGCAAGAGACTCGAACAGAAGCTTCTCTGAAGAAGACAGGTGGATGGCCTACGGACACATGAAAAAAATGCTCTTCATCTTTAATCATCAGAGAAATGCAAATCAAAACCACTTTGAGATACCATCTAACGAGTGGCTTACATAACAAAATCCCAGAACTACAGATATTGGCGTCGATGTGGAGAAAAGGGAACACTTCTGCACTGCTGGTGGAAATACAAGCTAATCCATCCCATTGGAAAGAAGTATGGAGAATACTCAGGGATTTAAAAGTAGACCTGCGGTTTGATCTTGCAATTCCTCTACTAGGTTTATATCCAAAAGACCAGAAATCACTTTATAACAAAGATATTTGCACCAGATTGTTCATTGTAGCTCAATTCATAATAACCAAGTCGTGGAAGAAGCCCAAGTACCCATCAACCCACGAATGGATTAATGAATTGTGGTATATGTACACCATGGAATATTATGCAGCCTTAAAAAAGATCGAGACTTTACCTCTTTTATGTTCACATGGATGGAGCTGGAACATATCCTACTTAGTAAAGTATCTCAAGAATGGAAGGGCTCAGCGCCTGTGGCTCAATCGGCTAAGGCACCAGCCACGCACACCTAAGGTGGCGGGTTCGTATCCCCAGCCCCGGCCCGCCAAACAACAATGATGGCTGCATCCAAAAAAATGGCCGGGCATTGTGGCGGGCGCCTGGAGTCCCAGCTACTTGGGAGGCGGAGGCAGGAGACTCGCTTGAGCCCAGGAGTTGGAGGTTGCTATGAGCTGTGATGCCATGGCACTCTACCCAGGGGGGATAGCTTGAGGCTCTGTCTTAAAAAAAAAAAAAAGAATGGAAGAGAAAATATCCAGTGTACTCAGTACTATTATGAAACCAATTTCCAGTCACACTTTCATATGAAGAATAGATCACAACTGTGGCCCAAGATGAAGGAGGGAGGAGGGGGGAAGTGAGATCAAGGGAGGGTGAACAGTGGGATCACACCTATGGTGCATAATGCAAGGGTACATGTCGGATCTATTAGTCTAGAGTATAAGTGTCTTAATATGATAACTAATGAGGTGAGATATATATTAATCAAAGGGATGTAAGTGTTCCTAATTCTATATGAAATCAGCACATTGTACCCCATAAATGTATTAATGTATACGTGATCTATGTGTTTGTGATTTAATTAAAAAAAAAAAGGGCTGATCCAGAATAAGAACACACTCATTACCAGTATCTATAACATAATAGGAAGTGTCACAGTAGATCCTGCAGACATTAAAAGGTTCTCAAGGGAATATTATGAGCAACACTAAGCCAATGAACTAGACAACTTAAAAGAATAAAAATTCTTTGAAAAATTCAAATTATCAAAAAGTAACAAAGCTTTAATATTTCTATATTAATTTAAAGGGGCTGAATTTGTAATTAAAATTTCTTCACTAAGAAAAGGTTAAGCCCATATGGCCCCACTAATTTTATCAAACTTTTAATATAGAAATAGTGTTGAGTCCTATGTAAAGTCTTTCATCAAAAATATGAGAATATTTTATCTCTGGTTAGTAATTACCATTGTTACCATAATAAAATTAGACAAAGATACCACCAAAACAAAGGATCAATATTCTTCATGAACGTGGATGTAAAATCTTCAACAAATTTTTGGTAAATTGAATTCAGTGATAACAAAAAAGGGATCCTCCATCATTACCAAATGCGGTTTGACATTCCAAGGATTGTTTAACATCTGGAAATTAATCTGTGTGATTATGTCTACAGATGCACTAAAAATGCATTTGATATAAAATTCTCATTTTAAAACCTCTGAGCAAGCTAATAATAGGAGAAAACTTTTCAATTGATACAGTCCATCAGTGAAAACATAGTAACAAGGTGGGGATGTATGAGGTCACCATTTCTATTCCAGTTTGTACTGAAGGTCTTAACAAATAGAATAAGAAAAGGAAAAGAAATTTCAAAACATGCACAGTGGAAAGGAAGAAGTAAAATCATTTCTGGACTTCCTATTTATGTAGAAAATTCTAAAGCAGTGGTTCTCAACCTTCTTAAAGCCCTTTAATACAGTTCTTGTGGATTACGACCCGTAGGTGGAAAACTGCTGTTCTAAGGTATATAAAAAGGTCACTTCAGGAGGAAGGGTTCATGGCCCTAAGTCTGTATATATATCTTATCAAATAACATAGCTTGATAATATATAAAGCAAAAATTACCTGAAGTAAAAGTAAAAATTCACAAATCCACTAATTTAACTCTTACCAGTTATGACAGAGCAAGCAGACAAAACCTTAAGATGGTTACAGATGATCCCAACAACACAACTAATAGTTTAACCTAATTAAAACAGAAACACTGCACTCAACAATGACATAACTTGGCATTCTTTTAAAAATATACGTGGAACAATTTGCCAAATTCATCATGTGCTGGTATGTAAAAGCCTCAGGAAATTTCAGAAATCTGAAATTATTCATAGTTTGTTCTTTAATCACACTGGAAGTAAGCAGGAAATCATCTGGAAATTAAAAACTAAAGGTTACCCATAAAAGATGTACATACTAATCTAGAAAGAACAGTAGAATAGATGAAAAGCAAAGGAGAAGTAAAGAATTCACTTAACTGTTGTTGTATTGCATACAGCAGAACCTGCATAATTGACTACCTCCATACATTGATGAACTTCTTAATTTGACCTAATAGACTAGACATGGCACCACATGTCCAGTATATCAGGACATAGACCTAGTTCCTTATGGACGACCACCTCCATTTGTTAACCATGTTAACCAGTTTTTTATAGAGGTTCTACTGTAATTGTTCTATTTGAGTATTTTTGTTAATCTCTTAATGTGTCTGATTGATAAATCAGACTTTATCTTAGGCATGTATATTCAGGAATAAGCATGGTATATATAGGGTTGGGCACTATTTGAGGTTTCCGACATACACTGGTAGTTTTGGAATGTATTCCTTGTGGATAAGAGAGGAACTGCTGTACTGATGATTAACTGAAATAAAGCTTGCTTCTTTGAAAATTCACAAAGGTACATAAACTTTATAAAGTTAAGAAAAAGGAGAGAAGCAGAACTGAAATTGATGTCATTAATGATAGCACCATTATTTATTTACCAAGGAAAAATAGCAACCAATTAAATTGACAGAAAGCTTGAAGTACATGTAAATTTTTAATTACCATATGAAATAGATTTTTCTCGATTTATTTCCCTCTTTTCATTGTATTCTGGGATATACATTAAATGCAAAATATAAGAGAAATTAACTGGTAAATTTTAAGACATTCTCAGAGTCCTGTATCAGTTTTTACTTGAGCATTTTTTTTCATGCCACACAGTAATCTTCACTACCAGGAATGAATATTGATGCTATAGTATTTTGTAAAAGAATAATCCATTATTTGCTGCTATAATTTTTTTCCCCAAATGTTGCAAGTTTAATAGGTGTTGTTGTCAAGAACTGTGAAGGAGCTGAGATTTTTATCTTACTCGAAAGCTAACAACTTAGTTTGTCGCAACTGTTTCATGGATATTGGTGGAAGACCTAAGTCTCCTGAACCAGAAGCCAGACTTACTACCGTGTTTCCCTGAAAATAAGACCTACCCCCAAATAAGCCCGAGCAGGATTTCTATGCATTTGTTAAATATAAGCCTACCCCGATAATAAGACTTAGTGATGGGCGTGGCTGTGCAGATACGCTGCACAGCCAGGCTATGCATTTCAGTGCAGAGCGGTAAGGAAGACAGGAATACCTTTTGTCTGCCATGGCTCTTTTCTCTGAGCCATTCGCACTTGTGTGGGTGCTTGTGTGGTACCCACATTTGCAGGCATCCTATTGCGCACGTGTGAATGGCTAGGGGAAAGGAGTTCACACATCACTAGCGCCCAGCCCCACCAATAAGGTCAGCTCCCCCTGTCAGGTTCCAGAAGAAGATGACTTAACTGTATTTGAATAAATGTAGATTGTTGTACTATACTTAATAAAAATAAGACATCACCTGAAAATAAGCCCTAGCGTGTTGTCTTGAGAAAAAATAAATACAAGATAGTGTCTTATTTTCGGGTAAACATGGTATTTACAGCAAGGACAGTGGCAGAGTGTGGGTATATTTGCCCCAGTGTGCTGAACCCAGGTGTACATAGGGAGATCCAGAGGCCAGATAATACCTGCATTCATTGGACTGGGTTCAGAAGAAGAGCCCAGGGCCAAGGTCCCGACACTTGTGAGCAAGCAGCAGATCAGAGAGTCCCTATCTGTGGTTACCTTGACTGGCTTACTACAGAAATCGCTCATTTTGAGGAATTGGATAAGCCTCCCACCCTGGCATACTCAGCAAGAACATGAAGGGATACTCAAGGCTAATGGCAGCCTGCCTCTCTCAACATGGGTCAGGCAGGGACAGCTGTGTCCTGTTGTTGCCTAGCATATGGCATTAATAAGACATACCAGATTCAAAAAATCTTAAAATTTTTTAAAGAAATAGAATAGGTGACATGTAGTAAGTAAATGAAATTGAGGGCTAAATATGAAATAACTGTAGATAAAATCATGGAAAACACAGTGAACAACTTTAGAACTATAAATTTGAAAACTGATAGAACTCAAATTTTTATTTTAAAGAACTTTTTCTAAATTGATCTTTATACTTTTATAAAAGAAATTCTGACTTTTTCTCAGCAGAACTAAATGAATTGATTTTAAAGATTTCTAGATAGTAAAACTGCCCGTTGGTGCTTGGGATGATTATAAAAGAAAAGTGAAACAAAAATGGGGGACTGCTTTGAGAGCATTTATTTTCAAAGCATTCAATTTCTGTCATTTTCATAATTGTTTCTGTTACTGAGGAATAGGAAGTAGACCAGTGGAATTAGTTTAAGAGTGATTTCATTGGGATATATATGAGGTCATACAGTTAAGTTCTCAAACTCAGCCTAGAAGAAGCGCTCCATAGCTCATTGCTGAATATCACTGCAGTCACTTTGAAGTGCTCCCTTTGGAAAGCTGTGCACCAACTCCAGTGCCTAGTCCATCCCTTAAAGGAATTTAGAACTTATTTTCTGGAATGGCCGTCAGAGCAGCTATCCTAGGAAATCTGGCAACTTAAGTTCATGAACTCAGGTAAGTGTTACATACCTTATTGCTGAATATCACTGTGGTCACCATATGGCCAAGGAGAGTACTTGTAAGGTGACCATAGTCGTATTCAGAAGTGAGTTATGTAGCACTTTTTTCTAGGCTGAGTTTGCAAAGTTGATTGTCCAACTTAAATAGTGTATACTTTGGACAGAAAGGGTAGATACAGTGATACTTACAGAAGTGGGAGACATGACAATTCAATAAATGATGTTTGAATAGTTGGGTTAACATATACAAAATAAAATTTCAGTGGGTTAAACACCTAAAAATGAAGAGCAAAGAACTAAACCATTAAAAGAAAATGTAGTCAATATATTTGTGACTTAAGGGTAAGGCAAAATTACTGACTAGAAAAACCCCTAAAGGAAGACTGATAAATGTGACTGCATTGAAATAAAAAAAATTCTTGCTATACAAAAGACACCATAAACCTTTAAAAGACAAGCCAGAGAGCAGGAATATATTTGCAATATGTAAAACAAAGTATGTGTATTCAGAATTTGTTCATAAATAATTTTAACAAATCCAGTTTAAAAATGGGCAAACTATTTGTGAACCAGGCAGTTTATAGAACAGGAAACAGTGAATGAACAGAGAACATATGAAAATAAGCTTTACCTTATTAATATTCAGGGGAATACACAATTATATTTCTTTTTTTTTTTTTTTGAGACAGCCTCAAGTTGTCCCCCTGGGTAGAGTGCCATGGCTTCACTGTTCACAGCAACTTCCAACTCCTGGGCTCAAGCGAGTCTCCTCAGCCTCCAAAGTAGCTGGGACCCCAGGCGCCCGCCACAAAGCCCGGCTATTTTTTTGGTTGCAGCCATCATTGTTGTTTGGCAGGCCCGGGCTGGATTCAAACCCGCCAGCTCAGGTGTACGTGGCTGGCGTCTTAGCCACTTGAGCCACAGGTGCTGAGCCCACAATTATATTTCATAAGACTAATGTACTGTTTGATGCCCATTGAGCTGTCTGAATTAAAAATATGATCTACATCCATGATGTGGAGAAAACCAAAAAACTGTTTCCACACCGTGAGATTGGTGTAAACAGTGACAGCAGGATTCAAAGCAATTTGGTAGTATCTACTAATAGAGTATTTTTTTAGGCAGTCCTATCTGTGGAAGTTTCATTGTGTTTGCAGTTTCTTAAGAAACTCTCACACATGTGTTTGGGAGGATGAGGATGAGGATGTTCACTCAGCTTTGTTTGTAAGAATTGAGAATTTAAGTGGCCTTCCATAGCAAGGTAGTTAAAAATTGTTCCCTTGTGTAATGCAGCGGTTCTCAACCTCTGGGACGCAACCCACAGGAACTGTGTTAAAGGGTCATGGCATTAGGAAGGTTGAGAACCACTGGTTTAATGGAATGTTATAAGGCAATGAAAATGAATAAATCTGATCAAAAGTACTTGATTCAGCATTCACTCAGTCTTTGAAACTAATGTCCAAAAAAGAGCACAGTTTTTAATCCTACATATATTTTGTTTAGTGCTAAAAGATACTGTCTTTATTATACGTAAAGCTGTGGAAAGGAAACTTTGTCACATGGTAATATGATGATAGGTCATTCCATATATTCCATATTGAAGTGAAATTTCGCAAGCTTTTATTTCTAACTTACTCAACTTTCAGGAGGCAGTTTAAATAATTAGCTGCTGTTTTCTACTTAAAGTACAAAATAAATCCAGCATTTGACAGTTGCTAAGTAACCAAAGCCGCCTGCTTTTCTTTTTTCTCTGTGTCAAAAATGTCATATGATCTGATTGTAACATAATCTATTTATGAAGGGAATTATTTTCAAAGATAATACCTTATGATGGAATAGTGACAAACTAAAAGCACTTGTATCCTGTGAAGTTAAGGTGTAAAGTAAGATTAAGAACTTTCTCTGTGTTCTGAACTCACGTCCTTTCCCTAGGAGTGCAGAGTGTTTGCAGAAAGTCAGAAGTACACACTCACGAATACAACACTTGTAACACACATATATTCTACTCCGTGTCTGCTTGTTACAACTCAGTAATACAAAGATATTTTTTGGAAAAGGGGTAGGGTTTCTAGAAATTCATTTTAAATTACTTATGTTTAGTTAAATTTGGAGGCTTATGATCTTTTCCGTATACCTTTATGCCTTGACGACTTATCTCAAAAAGACTTTTTGCCATTCCTTTAACTACTTTCCACCATGTTCTTGTATTTTTTTTACACCAAAATGAATGCTTCTTGCTTTCTTAGCAGTGTGGGGTTAGCCCAAAGTATTTGTTCTAGAACAGATTTTAACTTACAAGCTTAAAAATATTTCTAAACATATTGTGACTACTTTTAAAAACATAGTGCTTGGGATTAACCTTTTATTTTCATGTCATGGATTGTAATTAAGGCATTAATGGCTTCATGGAATGTTTTAAATTTTATTTTAGAATTTTTATGAAAGTGAAACTTTAAAAAAAGTTCATCAAGGTTCAACCAGAGAAACAAGGTATATACACATACAAATCTCTAATGAGGAATTGACTTACACAATTGTTCATGTTAGCTAGTCCAGAGTCCACAAAGCAGGGGGTGGGTAAGGGAGAGCATTTGTAAACCTAGTGGATATTTGGAATATCTTAGCCTACACAAGGCCTACTAAGCCCTCTTTTTTGACTTCTCATGGAATAAATCATTCTAACCCAGGATAATCTCTCAGTCCATTAACTTAAAGTCAGCTAATTAGTGATCTTAATTATTAATACATAGCAGAATTCCTTCACAGCAGCATTTAGATTAGCATTTTCAATAGCTGGGAGAAGATACGTGTATGCTGCTACCAGGTGGCCACTGCCTCCTACCTGTCCTCCAACTCTTGGGAAGAAATATACAAGGTGGACATAAAGTTTGTGTGCAATTTAAATGTATTATTATACCTTATCACTACCCTAACTGGAAACATGTTAGAAATGAAATCCTGGCAACTATAGTTCAGCCTAGCTAAATTGACACATCACAAAGCTGTCACATCAGGTATCTAACTTTTCTTCCTCCTTTATTTTGTTGATTGATGTCAAAGGATAATTGTATTGAGGAACAAGGGATATAAATCTAGGTGTTAGATGATATACAACTATTTCTGGAAGCTTAAGCTCAATCGGGGGCTGGGCAAACAGGCTCTACATATAATTCTAGCACTCTGGGAGGCTAAGGTAGAAGGATCATTTGAGGTCACAAGTTCAAGACCAGCCTGAGCAGGAATGAAACACTGTCCTATCAGAAATAGAAAAATTACCTGGGCATGGTAGCCTGCACCTGTAGTCCCAGCTACTCAGGAGTCTGGGGCAGAGGATCACTAGAGCCAGGAATTTGAGGTTGTAGTAAGCTATGATGATGCGAGTGTACTCGACTGGGGGTGACAGAGCAAGACTGTCTCAAAAGAAAGAAAGAAAAATATCTAGTTTATGTTTGAGAGATGGGCTTACCTATTCTGCCCTATGTGTTGTTTTCCTCCCTGGCACCAATTTTGTGTGTTTAGTGTACAAACTCCTTTCAGTGTTTAATACGAAAGAAAGTGACAATTCAGAAGGTTTTTACCTAACTAACTATGATTCCAGTTTCTTAGAATTCATGTAGTCTAGAGAGGTCTCTGATCTGTAGAAGCTGACTGGGAAAATCTGTTTTCTAGGACAAACAAGTCATATCACCTCAAGATAGTTTAATTCATTTCTTGATTTCTTTATTCAATAGACATTTAAAAATTTTTCTTTGTGGTGGGCTGTTTGCTGAGTACATATCCAGTCAAACATAAGATATAGTACCTTGCCAGGGGCAGTGGCTTATGCCTGTAATCCTAGCACTGTGGGAGGCTAAGGAAGGAGAATTGCTTGAGCTCAGGAGTTCGAGGCTTGCCTGAGGAAGAGTGAGACCTCGATTCCTAAAAAAATGAAAAACTCAGATGGGTGCCACAGTGAGCACCTGTAATCCCACTGGCTTCCAGAGTCTGAGGTTGCAGTGAGCTATGGTGCCATTGCACTCCGCTCGGGGCATGGGGTAGGACCCTGTCTCAACAACAACAATAACAAAACAAAGAAATAAAAAATAAGCAAGGAAATTTTTTTAAAAAGCAAAGAAATAAAAATTTTTAAAAAGCAAGGATCTGTGCTTTTGTGCTCAAGATGGACTGTTACCCATTTTGACTAGAAAATAAGCAAAGTTGGAAAGGGATTTTAAATAGAAATAATTTTTTCTTGATTACAGGTTATTTCCCAGTGGACAGTAGAATTGAGAGAAGCCAATTGTACTGACGGATCCTCACACTTAAGGAGGATCTGTCTCCTCAGAGAGGAGAATCACTTAGAAAATAGTCATCCATGATTCAGAATGAGTATAAACTAGGTGGACATTTTAAGGAAAGCGTATTCTTCACAAGAAGGCTTTTTAGTTATTAAAAAATATTTCTTTAATAAGAAATAATAGATTTAGTTATTAATAGCTAACATTAAAATCAAATTTTGTATATGTTTTCAATTGGTGAGGTATAGACTTTGAGGTTCAGATTCCATGTGTTGTGTTGTAGTTTACAGTAATTACTTTTTCAACATAGTTTTCAAAGCAAATCAAAATAATTCAATTTGTAAGTTACTTTTTCTTTATAGGATGTTGGTTTTGGCAGGAGTACCTGTGAGGTAAGCCTAGGGAAGGCGTATGACAATTCCAAGTTTCCCAATGTGGATCTTCTATGACTTTATGCATTTATTTATTATTATCCTTTCTATTTTAAAATAGCATAATGATGAAAATAGTCATTGGGCTTTCTGTTCAGTGTGAGGATCTGTTGGTGTATGTTCTGTTCTATTCGTGAAAGTAAGAGAGCTGAATTTGGCGTAGAGTCGGTGTTCATTAAATGTGGTATTTTCTGTCCATCTTTCCAACTAAAGAAACATCTGATTGTGAAGAATATTTCAAAAAGTGCAGGAATTCTCACCTTAAGTACAGGCAGTCTCTGGGTTACAAACAAGATAGGGTCTGTAGATTTTTTCTTAAACTGAATTTGTGTGTAGGTTGGAGCAGGTACATTTACTTATTTCTTGTAATAGCCTTCATTTGTAAGTGTAAGTCATACATTAGCCAGATGTTTGTTACTTGGATGTATGTCTGTATAAGGTATCCCAGAGTGCTATGAATTGTAAAGATCAGGTATATAGAAGATAGAATTGCCCTATAAAAATATGTTGTTAATAAGAATGATATGAGTAGGACTGTTCAGAAAAATTCAGGACAAGAGGCGGTGCCTGTGGCTCAGTGGGCAGGGTGCTGGCCGTACATACCCAGGGTGGAGGGTTCAAACCTGGTCCTGGCCAAACTGCAATAAAGAAATAGCCAGGTGGTGTGGTGGGTGCCTGTAGTCCCAGCTACTCAGGAGGCTGAGGCAAGAGAGTCGCCTAAGCCCAGGAGTTGGAGGTTTCTGTGAGCTGTATGACAGCACAGCACTCTGAGGGTGATAAAGTAAGATAGAGTCTAAAATAAATAAATTAATTAATTAAATAAAAAGAAAGAAAAATTCAGGACAAGAGAGCTCAAAGACAGCATGACAAAAGGGGGCCTCAGAGATGATGTCAGATAGCATGTAGAGCCCTCCTTCTCCTTTAAGAGAATGATCCTTCTAATGTGGCACAGTGGAGACATGGCCATGAGATCTGAGTTCAAGTTTGGAATCTTTTATTTATTGACTGAAGGACTTGAGACAAGCTGCTTTTGCCGTCTAAATTTTCTCCTCTGCAAAATAAGTTAATGATATTCAAGGTTATTAAATAGTAAAGAGATTATCTTGAATATTTTTAATAATTACTATTTTAGAATATGGGTGATGGATAGATTTCTTGAGTGTGGTCATTTTCAGAAAGATGTTTTCTCCAATTATAAATACTGTCTATTACATTGTTTAAATTGTCCCTTGGTTTCAAAATGAATTGCAGTAATTTATAAGCATTACAAGGATTGCATATGGTTGTTAAAAGTTTGTTTCTACCTCAGAGAATTTTTTCTCTTGTATTCATATTTTAGTTAAATGGTAAATAGCCTCTGTTGCATCTGCCTTAATTGAGAGGGAGTGCAGCTTTCTTTTAGTCTTAGGAAAGATATGTGTTTCATCACTAGTGGACAAGTCACGTGCCCTTCCCTTGGTCATTGAAAATATTTCCTTTATCACCTATGAAACATATTTTAAAACTGTTACCAAGATCGTGGAACAAATAACTTTTTAATTATGTAGTCAAAGGGATATCTGTTGATAACAGGGAGAGGAATTTAAGATTCAGTTTAATTCCATTTTTCTGAAGCATGAGCGTACTTGACGTGATTTCTAATGAAGAAAACAAAGCATGGATTCTGTGAACTTCTACTTTTTTTCTGGTGAGATTGTTATTCTTTTTTTTGGTTGATGTAGTTTAATTCTGAGGTAATTACAATAAGGTATGAAATAATAAAATATAGCCACTATTTAGGAAGTATTAATTATCACATTGTGTAATGTATAGAATATGTAAAAATGGCACTTTGTAGTGGTAAAAATCATGAGTGTAACAAGTTAGGTTTTAATTAGCAAATGGTTTAGGAATTTTTTTCAGGGAAAATATAAATTTTGGTTACATAATTATAATTTATGAAGGAAGATGTTCATCCAGATATTTTTACCTACAGAATGAAAAAAATAAACACATTATCCTGTTTAGCTTGACGGGTGCCCAGGATATGCAAGGCTTTACAGTGGTAGTATTAGCTGTGCTTACATTCACTTGTATCTCAACCACGTTGAAACCTATTCAGCGGTACTGACCATCATCATTGAAGAATGATTTTTTTTTTAATGCTTCTAGTTTATCAACATCTTTGGATGTACATACCATTCTTCCTGTAAGTAGGTTATATTTTAGAAGTACCCAAAGGGGTAGCTGTGTAATTCAGTATCTTCAAGAGAAAGGGGAGAATGCATTAGTTAATATACGATGTTGCATTAAAGTATATATGTCACATTTATGACTATTTTGCTAATTAAATTATAATGGATTATAAGAAAGACATCACTTCTTATATTTTATACCAAGTTTTAGTAAAGGATTAAAAGAAAAGTCAGGGTTTATTACAGATGTTAGATGATAGAAATATCCTATAAGAATAGGAGGAATGTATATACAGAACCTAGAGTCACCTAGTTTTTCTAATTAAGTAATATCCTTTTTAATCTGCTGAGAAGTATCAGTGTGTGAAATACTGGAATTATTAAGAAAAGAAAGATCTATGCTCATAAAACATTAAACTTTAGACTAACCAATATTAATATTTTTGATCTCCATCAGACATAATGTCATCCAAATGATTAGCCAGGAATAATCATAGTAATAATACATAATACTACCTGGCTGGAGAGCTTATAAAAAATTGATGCTTTGGACCCATCCCTGTGATGATTGTTGGGGTGTGTGAACCTACCTATTGATATATAAGTTTCAATTGAAATCAGAAGGATGATCTTTAGGGTACTAAATATGCCATATCTTAAATAGAACAGATGTTTTAGGTAAACATATTTAGACTATTAACCATGGGTTTGATTTACTTTCATTATTCTAAATGTAGTTGTAAAACTTTCAAAGGTTGAAATCACCACCAAGAAAAGAATTATTACATCACAAGTACTTTGGGTTGGGAACTGTATTTTTTAATCCAGAGGAATCATTAACTAATTCCTAACTTACTTTTTACTGTGGCTTTAGTTTTAGTATATGTGCTGCCGAAGCGAGCACTGTGGCTTTAGTTTTAAGGCTAAATGGGACATCCCTCATGCTTGGTTATGTTAACATCATGACAGCCAAAGTTCTGCAGTGTAATAGAGAGAAGTTCCTGTTAGGTGGAAAAGCTTCTTTCAAGGAAGACATATGAAGGGGTTAGAAGTAGGAATTAAATAGAACACAGTACAGCAATTAAGTGTACTTTAAGCTAGTCACTGTCTCTATTTACTGTTCTTCAGTTTAATCCTGTGTCACCCTTAAACCTTTACAAAAGAGGAAATAAGATTTTAAGAAATAATTATCAGAAATCCTTAATCATTCAACCCTGGTGTGTATATACAGCACAGTGAAATTTGGTTGGACTCTTTCAATTCCAAGTAAATAATTACTATCGTGTAAGCTCCTCAAGATTTGTGTGTCTGTCCAATTACCCATCATAAACCTTGTGCACTACTGTGGTACTTTCAGGATAGTAGAAACTCAGTTAATATTAAATAAATACTATATGGATGAATTTTTTTTAAATTATTTATTTATTTATTTTTGGCCAGGGTTGGGTTTGAACCCACCACCTCCGGCATATGGGGCTGGCGCCCTACTCCCTTGAACCACAAGCGCCACCCCTGGATGAATTTTTTTAAGGTACAGGATACTGAAAATAAGGCTGGCATTTGAGTCTGTTCCACTATATTATGCACCCTTGTTCATTTTGGGGGGGGGGTACAGAATGGGGAGAGAGACTCTTGTGTATTTCATTTCTACTTAACCAATTCTTTTTATCTTCTCTATAGTGAGCAAATGATAATTTAGGATTTGGAGTAAACTTAACACTCTGCTTATCAGTCAGCAAATATGAATATTTAATAAGTGCTTAGCACTGTGCTGAGCTCCACAGATAGAAAAGTTACAAATTATTTGCCTATTATCTTACCAAGGTGGCTATCCTGTATACTCATTGATATATTTTCCCGAATGTTCAGTCATAACCTAAACTCATTATTCTGACATTATTGTGATTTTGTTACTGTTTATTACCAATGGGTTCAAGATGATGTGAGGGCAGCTGTCAGTTACTATTTAGGCCTTATGAATGCTGTTAAGTATCCATGGTGGTATTAGACTAAACAGGATACTGCCAAGTAAGAATTACAATCATGGAGCTGCTCTTTATCTTCCCTCTTATTGTCCCCAAGGAAAAAGCTCCTTTTGTAGCATAAGGAGCTACATGCTGTTGCTCTCTTAGGAAATCCTAATATATAACATTTAGGTTATGATCTTTTTTTTGCTTGAGAAAGTAAGGCAGGCTATTTGTGGATCCTTCAAGGTAATTCATATTGTACCTGTGGTTGGACTCTTGATTCATCTCTTTATTTTTTGTCTTTGTGATTTCACATAGGCAGGTGGAATATTGTCTTCTGCTCTTGCCTGATTGAGCTTTTTAAATAAGTCCTGAATTTTTTGATACTTGATGCCTTTTTCTGACTCACGTAGGAAAGTACACATGGAGAATGCACAAGAAAGCATCATATGGCTCAGGAGCTTAGTAATCATACAACCAGTATATTTTATGGTATTTGCTATTATCAGTTTACAATCTAGAATTTAAAACATATTTTTTAAATACCTTACTCTATGCAAAATATTTTGCTGGATATTTTAAAGACATGGTTTAAAGGACAACAGTTTAACATGTGTTGAATAAATGCATAATGACAAAACAACTGCTATAGATTCAGTAATGCTTTTTAAATGAATTGGTATAATGTAAATTTTGATAGTATGGATATATATTGAGAAAGCAGTATGTGACATTTCATTTATAGAATATAGAGCTATTATATGTACATATTAAGACAAATGAAAATTAATATTTCAAAAGCTAGTGAAAATATCATAAAAGAACAACTACAAGTTCAGATCTCTGCAGGGGAGAAGAGAACTGTAATGATATTAATTACATACCAAACTCTTTTACTAGGCATTTTTAAATGCCTTGTGGATAATACAGAAAAATGAATGGAACCATCTTTGCTTTCTGCGGCTTACTATTACATATAATAGAAGATTAGAGTATAATATTAAGGATCATTTTAGAGCCATAAAATTTTCTGGAAGCAAAGGAGGGGTAGTTAAGGTGGGGTATGAATTCTGATTGAGTAGGATAACTTGGGAAATCATAATGGGAGAAGTAGTGTTTGAACTCATTCCTGTTTTATAAATTCCCTTTACTTTTCATAATCCATTTTGTGAAGAGCTAGTGAAACTGCCGTGGCTATAGTTTGTTCCTATTTCCAGGAAATTAGTAAAGATCCTCCTCCATCGTCATTTCAAATCCAACCTTTTCGTGGCAGGCAGCTGAGTGCTTGGATCAGTTGAGCTGGAGCTCTCTTGTCTGAAATCACAAAGATTGCAAGTGACTCCACAAAGCTGCTTTTCCATAAAAATTATATTTAATAATAATTTCATGTCTTTATGTAATGTGTTTAATATGTTTTTGTTGACAGTGTATTTCTTAATTAACTTATTTAAAAAATACATTAGGTTAAGCTAGTACTTTTCATTCCCAAAGTACATTTCCAATTTTATTTTTCTAAATTATAACTTTACTTGTGTCACTTTATTTGTTGTCCTTTTCCTATAGTCATCTGTCACTCTTTGATTTTAGATTTCACCCTGTCCAAACTGTAGTAATAGTAACATTGTGGTAACATAAGTTACATGTGAAATGCTGCTATCCAACATTAACATGTTTGAAACTCATATAGTTCTGTGCTGTAGGTACTATACTTAGCACTGTTTAAAGTTCAAACATTTTGCTCAGTAGTAAACAGCTAGTAAGTGGCTAGTCAGCATAGTAAATTCTTCTGGATATTTGCAAATGAATATTCAAAAGTCATATTAAAAATCACATTCTAGAACAAATAATCATTTTGTTGTGAATTTTCTGTGAGATTTACTGTCGTAAGTGGAATTCCCTCAGGAAAAGGTAGCCTTTGTGTAGTGAACCATATACTGCCACTCTGTTACCATCTCTGTAAAACCATCATTACATAATAATGACCTTCACTTGAGATAGTCAAGATCTATGGATTTTTCAAAACAATAATCTCATTTCTTTTTGTTGTTGTTGTTTTCAGTGAAATAACTGCAGTGTTGACTATTTTGGCTTTCACATTACATTTAACCCAATAGTTTTAGTGTCTTCAAAGGTGAAAGTAAGTGTGTCATCTGAAGCCAGTTTAACTGAGTACATTGAGTACAACTGAGTTTCTGCCTATTAGTTTATCTCACTTTTAAATGAGAAATAGATAATTATAATAATAAATACCTACCTCTAAGATTGCTGATTGGGTTATTTTATAAAGTGCTGAGTAATGCCTTGTGTTATTTTTGTTGTTAATAATGTTAGTAGCTCTGACTATTTTTGTATCTGATGCCATGCTCTAGTAAATAATGAATTTAGGGGGCACTTTCATGCTAATAAGTCATGGAGAAGAGTCAGATTCTATATTTCTTGGAGCTTTTTAGGTAACATACATGGCACTGCTTATGTCAAAAGAAAAGTAATAGAATGAGAGTAGTGTAGTGAACCATATATAGGCAACATTCTATTCAGGATAATCTGAGTATAAATTTCATTAACAGGTGATTTTTGAAATTGGGATTTTGATGATTTGGGAAGGAAAGGAGGTTCAAGAAATGTTTTGGTTTCTTAAAATTTTCTTTCCTTGGTGTACTATTAGTATAAATATTGCAGTTTATTGATCTAAAACATCACATTATAAAAATGACTGTTTGCTTTTTGTGTGTTTTAGAGAAACTAAATGGTCTAACCCTTGAGATAAAATACCAGTAATATGGGCATAGCTCACTGAAGCCTGGGACTTCCTGAGCTTAAGTGATACTCCCACCAGAGTCTCCGAGCCTCCGAAAGTGCTAGAGATGTGAGCCACTGCACCCAGCTAATTTTTTCTATTTTTTGTGGAGACGGGGTCTTGCTGTTGCTCAGGCTGTTCTCAAATTCCTAGACTCAGTCCTCCCACTTTGGCCTCCTGAAGTGCTAGGATTACAGGCAGGAACTGCCATTCCTGGTCTCTTTGTTTTTACAGTCTTTTCTTGTGTCTGCTAGATGGTGGAGAGAGTAAGACCCAGTGTTACAAAATTTCACGTATGAATTAGTGAAAAGATTCTGTTAATATTATAAGGAAATATTTCATACTTTCATGGGCAGTAACTACTTTTATGTGGGTGGTTGTTCAAAAGAAACTCAGCCCAAAGTTTCTATAAAGGATTCCCCATAGGTCCTGTATTCTCTCCTTACTGTTTCTATTTAAACATTAGCCTAGCCGTTGATCTTTAAATTAATTGGGAAATAAAATTAAAAATCACTTAATTATTTTTATGTTTTCATGGAAAATTGAGAACATACTTAATTCAGTCTTTTCACCCTGAACTATGATATCATCAAGATATATTCAGCTTTACAACCAGCTTTGTTCCAAATTGTTTCTGCATTCTGTTACCAGCTCAGATCTACAGAAGTTACTTTGGTCATCATTTGGACAAATCAGTATTATTTGACTAGCACTGGGGTTCTGTAAGTTTAGTTTTGACATAACAGTAATTAGTTAAATTAGTGGAATCAATATATGAAATTTGGAAGGATGTTATAGCTAGGAGTCTTGCCTGTGTTGTGTCTGTAGGAGATAATTACTATTCTGTTGTTAATTCAGAAGTTATTTGGTATAAAACAATAAGTTCTTTGAGCAACTTGTTTCATTCTGCTTAATTTAATAAGCATCTGTTGAATGCCTGCTGCCTATAGGCGACTTCTTTCATCACCTGACTTTCTTAGGTGATATCAACGAAACCAGATATATAACTAACCTAACTATTAAAAAATAATTTACTTTGGAAGTTATTTTTTCAATTATTAACTTGAACTTAAGTTCAAGTTAAAAGTTTTTGAGGTTGACTCTTGTGACTGAAGTCAGTAACGGAGGGCATTCAATTATTAGAGTATGAACAAGTGTCTCAATGAACATTTCTTAAACTAATTTAGGGTTCATGTACAGCTGGAAATGATTATAAGTCTAAGCTTTAATACTTGGCTTAAAATTAGTATATTCATAGTAAGTGTGTTTTTGGAACTTTGGTTCTCTTCAGTATATAACACAGAATTCCTTCCTAAGAGATTTTGGCTTATGAACTTTCACATTAAGAGCACAGTAGGAACAGAAGTCTTATGCTCATTTGCCTGACTACAAATGCATAATTAAAAGAGTCTATCAGTGGGGGTTGAGACAATCAGTGTATTCTAATGCTTCATGTTACAGAATTACTTTGTTGTTCAAATAGGCACTGTAATTAGAACATAATTTTAAACTTCATAGGACGGTGACTCATCAAGCAGCTTTTTAAAATCAAAAACAAAAGCAGTTTATCAGATGTTGAAATTTTTTTACTTAGTATATTTACACATGTTTACATATGTGTGTGACAGCTTCAAAAATGAAATGGATGTTATTGAAAAAAATGTTTAGGACATAGATATGGTGTTAAATTAGGCCTCAATAACATTGTTGGCAATGGACATTGTATAATAAGGCTGGATTTTAGTTTCAAGAACCTTTCCTATTAGAAACTTTAACGACTGAAGAAATTTTATGTAAATTAAATGGCTAGTGGTTTATCCTTTTTGTATATTTGTATCACTGAAATTTGTTAGGCAGTTCTCTCATTAGGGAAAAAGCATTTCTATAAGTCCAAGAAATCTGCTTGCCAGGTGCTTTTCTCCCAGTTGTTGATAATATTCTTTTTTTTTTTTTGGTTTTTAGACATATTTAATTCTTTAAGTACAGGGGTGTATGACATAACTCTTGCCTCTCAGGGACTTGGCCCAGGTTTATCATTTGGTATCTCATTGTCACACAAAATATCTCTTTTTTTTTTTTTTTTTTTTATTGGTTTCTGTGTACATTGATGCCAACATGGGGTACATTGTGCTGTTTCATATACAATTTGAAACATCTTCATCAAGCTGGTTAACATAACTTTCATATCATTTGGTTAATCATTGTAT
>CAUYQV010014634.1:0-12584 GCA_963574575.1 Galagoides demidoff | reverse complement strand
TGTTTGGGTTGAGATGTGCTGGGGTTCTGAAACTATCTGCTATCTGAATTTCATAATCTCCTGGCATGTCTGGAAAGTTCTCTTTCATAATTTCATGAAGAAGAGCCTCAGTGTTTTGTGAAGCAACTTCATCACCTTCAGGGATTCCTGTAAGGTGAATATTAGTTTTCTTTGGATTATCTGAGAGCTCTCTGAGAGTGAGATTCATTTTTGCTCTCCATTTCTTTTGATCTTTGTGTTCCTGGGCTTCTTCAAAAGCTTTGCCTTCAGAATCAGAGATCCTTTCTTCTGCGTGTTCCACTCTGTTACGGAGGGATTCTGTATCTTTCAGATCCTTGAGGGCTGCAACCTCTTGTCTCAGTGTTTCAAAATCTTTGATCATTTTATCTTTGAAATTGTTGAGTTCTTCATACATCTTTTGAATGATTTCTTGAGATATCTTTTGGATAATTTCTTGAGAAATGTTTTGCATAATTTCTTGAGAAATCTTTTCAATAATTTCTTGAAATTCTATGTTCTTCCTTTCTTCCATCCTGTTAATCATATTTGCTATCCATGTTCTGAACTTGATTTCTGACATTTTGGCCATTTGCTTGTGGATGGGGTCTACAATTATGTCTGCCCCATTTTTCCTTGGGGGAGTTGATCTATTCTGGTTATTCAAGTTGCCAGAGTTTTTCCCCTGATTCTGCCCCATTCTGAGTTTATCTTGTTTCGAGGCCTTATCAGAACTGTTCGGTTGGTGGCTTCTTCTGGTTGCCCAGAGAGAGAGGCAGAGCGTGTCTGTTGTCTACTCCCAGTTCTCTGGTGCTGGGAAAAGTGGGGTGCAGTGGAATAGTAACAGCTGCACGGGAGTGTGCGTGTCCCAATTACACCTCGTTCAGCCTACTGGGGCAACCAGGGGGCAGGAGATCGGTAGTAGATGGATCAGTCCTAGTTCAGTACCTTGGAGCAGCCAGGGGGTGGGGGAATGGCAGCAGTAGTGTATGGTACGTGAGAGACTATATCAGTCTTAGTTCAGCCCCACCAGAGTAGCTGGGGGGAGTGGAGGACTCCTTCACCATGGCCTGTTGGACGCATGTGGCACTAGCAAGCTGATCTATTCCCTCCCAGCATGGGAGCCTGGAGTGGGGAACTCCTCCACCTCCATCTGTAGGATACACGTGGCTCTAACAAACAGTTCTGGTCCTGCCTAGAGTGGAAGATTCCTCCACTACCTCCTGTAGGGTGTGCGTGGCTCTAGCAAACAGTTCTGGGCCCACCCAACACAGGTGACTGGAGCAGGGAACTCCTCTGCTGGGCCCCATTGTGTGTGTGTTTCTCTAGAAGGCTGTCTGGGGTCTGCCTGGAATGGAGGCCTCTTCTGCCACTGCCTGCAGGACACCCGTGGCACTAGCAAGGAGTTCTGGGCCCACCCAAAGCCCTGGGGCAGGGATCTCCTTGGCCACCCATGGGGTGTGCTGCTCTAGCAAGCAGTTCTGGGTCCTCCCAGAGTGGGGGACTCCTCTGCCACTGCCTGCAGGGTGTGCAAGGCTCTAACAAGTAGTTCTGTGCCTGCCTGGAGCAGGGAAAGGCTTCTCCAGTCACCTGCAGCCTGCAGGAGGTGTCCAGCTCTAGCAAGCAGTTCTGCGCCCACCCAGAGCCCTGGAGTAGGGATCTACTCTGCCACCCGTGGGGCACGTGGCTCTAGCAAGCAGTTTTGGGCCCTCCCAGAGTGGGGGACTTGTTTGCCTCTACCCGCCGGGGTGTGCAAGGCTCTAGCAATTGGTTCTGTGGCTACCCGTAGCAGGGGAAGTACTCTGTGGCTACCCGCTGCCTGCAGGAGGTGTGCAGCTCTAGCATGCAGTTCTGCGCCCGCCCAGAACCCTGGAGCAGGGATCTAATCTGCCGCCTATGGGGCGCATGGCTCTAGCAAGCAGTTCTGGGTCCTCTCAGAGTGGGGGACTCATCAGCTGCTATCCACAAGGGTGCGCAAGGCTCTAGCAAGTACTTCTGTGGCTGCCTGAAACAGGGGAACTCTTCTCTGGCCACCCACTGCCTGCGGGAGGCTTGCGGCTGTAGCAAGTGGTTCTGGACCTGCCCAGAGCCCTGGAGCAGGGGTCTCCTCTGTTGCCCATGGGGTACACAGCTCTAGCAAGCAGTTCTGGGTCCTCCCAGAGTGGGGGACTCGTTTGGCACCACCCGCGGGGGTGCATAAGGCTCCAGCAAGTACTTCTGTGGCTGCCAGGAGCAGGGGAACTCCTCTCTGGCCACCCGTCGCCCATGGGAGGCTTGCGGCTCTAGCACTCAATTCTGGACCTGCCCAGAGCCCTGGAGCTGGGGTCTCCTTTGCCGCCCGTGGGGTACGCAGCTCTAGCAAGTGGTTCTGGGTCCTCCCAGAGAGGGAGACTCGTCTGCTGCCACCCGCGGGGCTGCAAAAGGCTCTAGCAAGTATTTCTTTGGCTTCCCAGAGCAGGGAAACTCCTCTCTGGCCACCCTCTGCCTGCAGGAGAATTGCGGCTCTAGCAAGCAGTTCTGGACCCGCCCAGAGCCCTGCAGCGGGGGTCTCCTCTGTTGCCCGTGGGGTGTGCGGCTCTGGCAAGCAGTTCTGGGTCCTTCCAGAGTGGGGGACTCGTCCACCACCACCCGGAGGGGAGTGGAAGGCTCTGCCAAGTCATTCTGTGCCTTCCCGGCACAGGGGACTTCTCTGCGGCCACCGGCCACCCGCCACCTGTGGGAGACGGGCGGCTCTAGAAAGCAGTTCTGGGGCCCGCTTTGTACCTGTATTTTGTGTTCTTAAATGATCTTTCTTAGATTTACAGCTTGCTGAACTTCTTTCTGGGCTCAGCTCCCAGTCTTTGTCTTCCTATATTCTGATTCCAACCGGTTTTTCTCTCTTTGCTCAGGAGCCTCTGACCAGGGTTGCTCCCAGTCAGCCATCTTCCCAGAATCCTATTCATCTATTTTTCAATTGATAGACATTTAGAATGCTTCCACTCTTTAGATATCATTAGATTTCTTTTCTTTTTTCAAAATTATTTATTAAATCATAACTGTGCATAGTAATGCATTTATGAGGTACAGTGTGCTGAAAAGACTCACTGGATATAATCTGTCATAAATTTAAAATAAGTCTCATCAGCATTTGTGTATCTGCAGAAGAGAAGGAATAGACAAAATGCATATTTGGATTCAGTCAAAGGACATCTGAGATATGATGAGAACAGACCAGGTAAAAGAAGTGAGGATAAGGCAAGTAATAAAAGTAAGATGCTACACAAATTAGGAAAGAGATAAAGGATAGTGAAAATGAGGTGAGATCAACAGATTAGATGTATCTCATTGTGTCAAAGTATTGTTGAAATGTTATAAGAACGAGAAAAAGTGAGCTGATAAAAATATCAAAAACATGTTGAAAACAATATTCATCAGGTATAGGACATTAATCGCTTCTGGACAGAAGGTGGAAAATGCTGTTGAGGTGGAGAAGTGTGATTCAAATGTACTGATGCTTTCTTCAGGAAACAGAGTATGAGGTAGCACGAAAGTTTAGTTATTATGCTTTATTTATTTTTTGAACATATTTTATTGTAGAGTATATTTGGCAAAGAAAGAGAAATGAACATTTTTTTTGCTGTAGAACTTGACAAACAGTTTAAGAGATGACACACAGTATTCTGATATTCTTAGTAAAAATATCTTCTAATGTGTTTTGAATTCTATATCAAATATTTCTTCAGATAAGTCTATGATTTGAGAGCTATGATTAGAATTCAGAATAAGGTAATGATCATGAAGGAAATAACCATAAAGATGCAGTCCTGTTTCTTACATTTCAAGTGTATTGTCTGTGTCTAAATGTGGTCTGTTTAGACTTTTAAAACTTAATTTAATATAATCTTATGCCTACCATTTATATGTGCAATGTTAATTCAAGCAAACCCCATGATAAAATATGCTGATGTCAATATATTTTGAATAATGTATTCATAAACAGAAAATAATTATAAAGTAGAAATTATATACATTATATAATGATACTTAAAAAAAAAAAAACTACGAAAGGGTAGAGTGCCAAAAGATTAATATTTAACTTTGGGTCATAGGATTATAGATATTTTTCCCCTCTTTTCGGCATTATTTAATTTTATATGTTGGGAAAGTAAAAGTCAACACATGTACGTATTTTAAATTAAGCTCTATATTAAAAATATTTAAGAGTAAGAAATATCTGGCCAAGTGCAATGGCTCAAGCCTGTAATCCCAGCATTTTGGGAGTCTGAGGTGGGTGGATCATTTGAGCTCACAGGTTCCAGGCCAGCCTGAGACCCCACCTCTAAAAATAGCAGGGTGTTGTGGCCAGCGCCTGTAATCCCAGCTACCTGGAGGCAAGAGAATTGCTTGAGCTGAAGAGTCCGAGATTGCTGTGAGCTAAGATGCCAAGGCACTCTGCCTTAGGGACAAAGTGAGACTCTGTCTCAAAAAAAAAAAAAAAAAAATGGTAGGAATCTTCTGAGGATCAAAGAATTACTAACATGACATGTATCCAAATCTATTAAGAGTAGAGTATAAATGGCTTAACACAACAATTAAGTAAGTGAGGTGAAGGCTATGTTAACCAGTTTGATGTAAGCACTCCACATTGTATATAAAATCAGCACATTGTATCCCAGAAATGCATTAATGTACATAGTTATGATTTAATAAAAAAAATTAGAGTGTTTCAGAAGAAAATCTAAAGATGAAAATAAAATACAGATCTTTATTTCACCATATATAAGTACACGATTTATTAAAATTAATTTAATGCAATATACAAAGAATTAACTGTAGATTTTAAGTTCAATAAGCACTTAACATATAGAAATGTTGAGATGGCAAAACTGTATGATTCAGCTTCTGAGCCTAGTTCCAACTCAGACTTGTTCTAGCTCAGGCTGACCGGTCACCCTCAGAAGCAGTTCTTTAGGCATGCAAAAATCAGGACCTGCAGATTTAATCTGCTTTCTAAAAGTGACAATCCAGCAATTCCAATTAATGAAAAAGATCCATCTATTTAAAAAAAATTTTCAAGCATTACAAACTGAAAACTTCTAAAAATAACCCCCATAAATATTTACATTAGAGTCATCTGTATTGTGTGTGTGCTTAAGTTACTGAAATAAAGAGACCTCAAATTGTTTTTAAATACCTAACCTTTTCCATATACTAATTTTGTTAGCCATAGATACCTGAGAAATTTCCATAAGCTTGTCCTAAATGTTCCATACATTTTTACATAAGTTACCTGAGAGGTTAAGAACTGAAAATGAGATTATTCTGAGACATGAATGAAAGAAATCAGAGTCCAGATTCTGTGTGGGCAATGCAGCCTTACTCAGGTGCAAGCAGGCTGAGTCTGAAAAAGAAGTCAGCACATGGGTTAAGGCTGATGGGAATGTAAGAGTTCGGAGGGGTAGGAATTGGCGCATTCATTCCTTCCTGGGCAGGATGTTCATGCACTCATTCCTTCCTGGGCGGGACATTCTTTCCCAGGCTGGATGGTTCTATTTGAGTGGGTCCCTGCCCTAGGCCCTATTATCCCAGTCTTTAGTCTATTATAAGAATTTGGGGTGATGAGTGTAGTATCTCTTAGACTCCTTCCTGTAGCAAGGGTTGGTGTGGGCTGCCTATAAGGAAAAAAAGGGGGGGGGGGAAGGCAGTGGTGTTTACAGGAGCACTCTTGGGTCTTCAGTTTGAGCTGGTCGATATCCACGTAGGGGAAGGATATGAGCAATTGTTTTTCGGGTGGCTGCCTAGTCAATAAATCAGAAGATGAGGCAGAGGATTACTGTTCCAAAACTAAGAATGAAAAAGATCATAATTAGTGGCCCTAAAATAGGAAATAACCAAGGAGCCAGGAGTCAAATAAGGACCAGGGATTAGATGATTCAAGATCTGTTTGTGTCTGTTTGATTCTTTTTTGGAATTCCTGACTGGTTAACAAAGAAACAACATTCCTCTCCCAAAAAGACAGACGTGCCTCTTTTTTCTGCTGTAATTAAATCTAAGGCTCAGCGATTTTGAAGGACTACAGCAGCTAAAGAGTTAATTTGGGATTGTAATCTGCTACTGTCTGCTACTCTTTCTGTGTCTTCATTCAGTTCTAGAGAGCTGGTGGTAAAAGTGAGTTGATGTACTAATTCCTGCAATTCCCGTGCCAATTCCAGTCACTATGCCTGTTCTGAGGAGTATGGAGAGGAAGGAGGCTCTTTTTTGTCTGGAAGTAGGGGGATGCATCAGGGCCTGAGTTAGGGAGGAGTCATTCCAGAAGAGACTTGGGTGAGGAAAACTTGGGTGCAAAGACCAGAGTGGTTAGCATGCAGGCACTGAGAGATTGAGAAGCTGCAGAGGAAAAATATTCCTGGATGGGCCACAGGAGGAGTCAGATAAGGGAAAAGTTGAGTTGGAACAGAGATCAGGTTTTATAAAGCCTACGGAATCTCCCACCAGTGAGATTGAAGCAGGTTAAATTGGGGATTCTACAGGGTGGGAAGTCCATAGTTATGAGGCCAAACAGAGCTGTGTTATTTCATGCTGGAATGGAAGATTTGTATGTGTTCGGTAAGGGTGTGGTATTGAAAGATGTTGGTATAAAGAAAGGCACATCCAGAATCCTGAAGGGGAGGAGAGAGAAGAAGAGTCCAGGGCAGCTGAGAAGGAGGTGTTTGAAAGTTGGGGAATAGGGACTGTTGTAGGTCTTGCAGGACAGTGAGGTCTAATTCTTTATAGGGTGGAGGGGTTACACTGGAAGAGAGGAGTTTTTTTATGAGTTGTCCTGTTTCTTGCTGGCCAGGACATACTATGTCCTGGGTTCTTCTTCTATCTGATAATCCTACATGTGTGAGATATGTCCCCAGATAGTGGTCCCAACTCCACCTCCAGGGCATCCAGTGCCCGTTATTTTGCCAGTCCAGTACCTCTTTCCTCCATAAGAACATTCAGAGGCTTTGGTAACATCATAACAGTGCACTGGCAGGTAAGTGTGGCTAGTGAAAGAGGGTGTCTGGGTGTAGTTGATCTGGGAATGGGGGTTGGGAAGGTATCCACGAAGATTTGAAGTTTGGGCAGTAAGATAACCTGTGCATTCAGTCAGGGTTGATGAGGAAAGGAGAAGGGCCAGGATTGACAGGAGGGGTAGCCAGAAGGAAAAGGAATAGGAAGAGGAAAAGTTGGGTTTCCTCAGGGGAAAAGTCTTGGAAGGTGCCTTGTAGTCACAGATCTTTAAAAGCTTCAAAGAGATCATCCCAGCTTTGAACGTGTGAGAATAGCCAGCCATCTTGAGAAAAGTTATGGAGAAAAGGGAAGAATCCAGAGGAATGTTACACATTTATGGGGAAGAGGACTCTTGAGGGATCCTGGTCTGTTTTAAGGTGGTAGGAAATAGTACTTGCAATTTCAGAGGGGGTCTTCCAGTGTTGGAAGTTTTTCTGTAGGATGCAGCTTTATTCAGGATCTGTGGATCCAGATTAGGGGGTCCAAGAGGTGAATGGCTGTGGAAGAACTGTAGAGAATGGATGTGAGGACCTGTCCAGTGAGGGGATAGTGTCCTGTTGGGCAAGGGAGATTTGAGGAAAACTTGTCCTGCCAAATGGTCTCTGACTTTCTCTGCCAAGGGTTGGGGTAGGAGCTGTTTCATTGTTTTTCTAGTTCATCCCTGGTTTCCTGGAGGATGGGAAAATAGTTTCCTATGATGGAATCTGGAAGGGGTCCAGGGCTCAGAATAATAGTTTTGCTATACATTATTTCAAAAGGGCTATAAAAGAGGGGTTTGTGAGGGGTAGAGCAAATGTGGATCAAAGAGATGGGGAGGAGCTTAATCCAATCTAGTTTGTGTTGGAGTACTAATTTGGTGAGATGTTGTTTAAGGATGTTGTTTATTTGTTCTACTTTCCCTGATGATTGGGGCCTGTAAGGCACATGTAAACACCACTGAATTCCTAGGGCTTGTTAAGTTTGGGAGGTGATCTGGCTAATGAAAGCTGGACTGTTGGGAATTGGGGAGGGTGAATCTAGGAATAGTGTGGTGGAGAAGGGTGAAGATAATTTCATGGGTTTTCTCGCCTTTTGTGGGGGAAGGCTTCAACCTACCCTAAGAAGGTACCAACCCAAAATAGAAGAAGTTTATATTTTTGTACAGGAGGCATGTGGGTGAAGTTGATCTGCCAGTCTTTTCTGGGAGTTTGGCCCTGGACTTGATGTGTGGGAAAAGGGGGTGTTTATGAAACCCTGGGGTTAGACCCAGGGGCAGATTGTGCAAGACTGGGTTATCCGTTTGGTTTTTGTGTTTGTTTGTTTGTTCTGTAGAGACAGAGTCTCACTTTCTTGCCCTTGGTGGAGTGCCTTGGCATCACACAGCTCACAGCAACCTTCAACTCCTGGGCTTAAGTGATTCTCTTGCCTCAGCCTCCCAAGTAGCTGGGACTACAGGTGCCCACCACAACGCCTGGCAATTTTTCATTGCAGTTTGGCTGGGGCTGGGTTTGAACCCGCCACCCTCAGTATATGGGATCAGTACCCTATTCACTAAGCCACAGTTGCTGCTCTGGGTTATCTGTTTTAAAAAAAAATACAGTCAGCTCAGCACCTATGGCTCAAGTGGCTAAGGCGCCAGCCACGTACACCTAAGGTGGTGGGTTCAAATCCAGCCCAGGCCCGCCAAAACAACAATGACGGCTGCAACCAAAAAATAGCCAGGCGTTGTGGCAGGCACCTGTGGTCCCAGCTACTTGGGAGGCTGAGGCAGGAGACTCACTTGAACCCAGGAGTTGGAGGTTGCTGTGAGTTGCAATGCCACAGCACTCTACCCAGGGGGACAGCTTGAGGCTTGGTCTCGAAAAAGAAAATACAGTCATGGGTGAGAAAGGAGTGAAGAAAGGATGTAAAGAGTCTTAAAGGCCAGGTGAAGGCTATTGTGGAGGAAAGATAGGATATTTTGTGCTTTGGAGGAAGGAAGAATAAATTTTCCCTGTTGAAGGAACCATCCTCCCCCTGTGGGAAGATGCCAGGAATTGTCCTGTTCCTTGGATGTTCCTGGAGAAAATTTATTAAAGGACAATTACTGGCCTTCTAGGGTGGAGGGGGTGTAAGGGCACTGAGCTGTTCATTTGGCTTCTATATTGGCTTTTTGGTTGCCTTTGGAAATTAGATCTGTATTACTTTGGTGGCCTCTACAGTGGATTATGGCTACTTCCTTTGGGAGAGTGCCTGCATTTAGGAGGTTTTTAATGAGCATAGCATTAATGATAGAGGAATCTTGGGTGGTAATGAATCCTCTTTCTTGCCATATGGCTGCATGGTAATGGGTTATGTAGAAAGTATATCTAGAATCTGTGTATATGTTAATGGAGCACCTCATGTGAGTTGTAAGGCTTTAGTGAGGGTTAAGACTTCTTCCTGCTCTGAGGAGTGTTGGGGGCAGAGTAGGCAAGGCTATAATGCAGGGAGAAGACACAATAGCAAAGTCTGTCTTGGTAGTGGGCTTAGAAGAACTAGAACTAGTTTTTAGAACACCATCTATAAACCAGGTGTCTCTGGGATCAGGTAAGGGAAAGAGGGGGATGTTGGGAAAAGGGTGTAGAGTTACTATGACTAAAGGCCAGCAATCATGGAATAAGTTCTGGGAAGTGTGAAGGTCTTGTGAGTGGAGGGTGGCTAATGGAGATGAGGGGTTATATGCTGGGCCAGGGAGAAAGCGGAGGTTAGGGTTTTCTGTAAAGAGGATTAAGAGCTGGAGTAAATGAGGTGCTGAAAGTAAAATGGTAAGTGTTGGTGTTTTTTGTTTGTTTGTTTGTTTGTTTGCAGTTTTTGGCTGGGGTTGGGTTTGAACCTGCCACCTCCAGTATATGGGGCCAGTGCCCTACTCCTTTGAGCCACAGGCACCACCCATCTGTTGGTGTTTTAAAAGGGATGGAATGTTATGAGGAGTAAGTAGATATGTGGGAGCATGGCAGGTAAGTTTCTGGGCCTCCAGGAAAAGGAGGGACATGGCTGCCACTGCTCAGAGGCAAGGGGAACAGTCTAGGGCTATGAATTCTATCTGTTTTGAGAGGGATGCTATTGGGAAGTGCTTATCGTGAGGTTTCTGTGTTCGGACCCCTACTGCACATCTTGGAGTTCTGACATTGAGAAGTAAAATGAATAGTGGAGATCAGGGAGATGGAGGGAGAGTGTTTGTGACAGAGGATTGTAGGGAGAGGAAGGAACTTGACCAAAGCTGGTGTGGGTCTAGGAGGTCGGTTGGGGGACCTTTAGTGGTGGTATATAGAGGTTTAGCTGAGGCCACAAAATTGGGAATCCAGGCTCTAAAATATCCTATGTAGGAAGAAGAGGAGGTCATTTTAAGGGGAAGGGGTAAGGAAGAGATGGCCTGAATGCATTCAGGGGGAATGAGTTTTTCTCATTCCTGCAAGAGGATGCTGAGGTATCAGAGGGAGAGGTTAACTGGGCTTTGGAAGGGAACATTCTATACCCCTTTGGTGGCAAGGAAGGAGAGTATGTGAATGAGGTCCCTCCCCAACCCAGCAGTGGGGGAGGGACTGCATAAGAGAAGGTCATCTACGTTCTGAAGAACCTGCTGGAGGTCAGCCTGAAGTGCCTGATCAAAGTAATGAGGACTGTCTACTGTCCAGGTGAGTTTTTGACTGGTGGAGGAATTGGATTCAGTCCAGGTGAAGACAAACAGGGATTGGAAGAGCCTCATGGATGGGGATGGTTAAAAAGGCATCTTTAAGATTTAAAACATTGTTGTGGGAGGTATAGGAAGGAATGGTAGATAGGAGGTTATAGGAATTAGGAAATACTGGGTGAATAGGCTGAACAATTTCACTGATGGCCCATAAGTCTTGCACTAACTGATACAAACCATTGGGTTTTTTTACAGGAAGGATGGGAGTGTTGTAGGACAAGTTAGTAGGTTTGAGAATACCAGCCAACAGGAGTTTGAGGATGAGTGGTTCAAGGTTCCTAAGGGCCACTGTGGGGATTGGGTATTGTTTAAGGGAAGGATATGAATGTTGGGGTTGGAGGGCAATGAGAATGGGTGAATGATGGGAAGCTATAGAAGGAAGGGAGGTTATCCCACATGATGGGAACTATGGGAATGTCAGAGTGAAAGAACAGAGCGGGTGTAGGGGACGGGTTAGAGAGGAGTAGAATGGGTAGTGAGAGGTGAGAGCCAGTGGGAATTGTCAGGGTTGCTTGTAATGTTGAGAGGATATCTCTACCTAGTAGGGGAATGCTGCATGAAGGGATAGTAAGGCACGGATGTGAGAAAGAGTGTTTAGAAAGTTAGCACCACAAAGGTGGAGTAGCATGAGAGTGAAGTAGATTGCCATCAGTACCCACTACCAAGATCGCTGTTTGTTGTATAGGACCTTTATAATATGGCAACACAGCGTAGGTGGTCCCCGTATCTATCAGAAAAGAGATTAGCTTCCCTTCCATTAGCAAAGATACCTGGACTTCATTCCTCAGATTGTCCAAGGAGCAATCTGACTCTCTGGGAACCGTCATTCTTCAGTGCCTAAGCTTGATTGTGACCCTGGGCCTGGGTCCAGACTTGCTATCTCTCCTCTGATGTTAGGGTGGAGGTGAGGATAACATATAAATCATGGCAGGTCAGATCATATGATTGGGTTAGACATCTAAATTCTTGAGAATATTTCGTGGGATTTGTGGAGAACAAATCTAGTTTCTGACTTACATGGGATAGTCTGGGAGAGAAAAGGAGCCATGAACCCTGATGATACCTTCCATTCCCACAACCTCATGGAAAGGGAAGGTGGAGGTACTCTGAAAGTGGAAGGTTCAAAGCTGTGGGCAGATCTAGTATGAGTTGAGGAAATTGAGTCCCCCATGTTTCCTTCTGCCCCACCCAGGGTCTGCCATCTTTCCTTTCCCACCACCCAGAGATGCCATCTTTTCTTTTTTGTCCCTATGCAGCTAAAGGCAGATGGGGGTGGTGGAGAGAGGGGGCATAGGGTGGAATTCTGCAGGAAGGGAGAGGTTGGGGTGATTGTGGAGGGGTAGAAGGGGGAGGGTTTTCCACTGGGTCAAAGGAAGAAAATGGAGATTCAGGGGATACATGGGGGGGCTGATTTGGCCCCTGCAAGGAAGATTTGAGATGCTTCACAAATCAAACACAAAGAAGGAATGTTTCTTTTTCTTTTTCTTTTTTGCTTGTATGAAAGGTCTTTATTGGTGGGGGGAGGGAGGCTGCAGCGCAGCACCGAGGAGGAGAGAAGAGAGGGGAGAGAGATAAGGAGAGAGCGGGAAGAGGAGAGAGAGAGTAGAGAAGAGAGAAGAGCGAGGGGGAAGACAGGAGAGATAGAGAGAAGGAAGGCAGAAGGAGGCCATAAAGAGAGATGGCGGGCGGGGGAGGGGGCATATTCTTATATAGGGGAAGTTTTAGAATGGTGGCGGGCTGGTGGGATAACCAATAAGGAGTTACTCCTCCAGCGGAAAGCGCCATTAGGGTTGGGCAGCGGGAAATTGGAACAGGGTGATGAGGTAAGCAAGCCACTCCCTGTGCTAGGGAAGAGTTGTAACTTTAAGGGCAGGAAGGG
>CAUYQV010014632.1:0-35856 GCA_963574575.1 Galagoides demidoff | reverse complement strand
CCTCCAACTCCTGGGCTCAAGCGAGTCTCCTGCCTCCGCCTCCCAAGTAGCTGGGACCACAGGTGCCCGCCACAACGCCCAGCCATTTTTTGGTTGCAGCCATCATTGTTGTTTGGCGGGCCCGGGCTGGGGATTCGAACCCGCCACCCTAGGTGTATGTGGCTGGCACCTTAGCCATTGAGCCACAGGCGCCAAGCCACTTTGTTCATTTCTAATGACATCTTTTCAGATTTTGATTGGAAAAATATCTTCTAAGGGTTATTGCTAATATACAAATATACTTTGTATGTCTATATTTGACTTGTTTCTTTTGGTTCTAAAACTTTTGATTTATTCTTTTCAATTTTCTGAGTATATATTTCGATACCTGGTCTTCATTTTTATGGGCTGTCAAACATTTTATATAGCATGAAGAGTTTTTAGCTATGGAAAGCTTGAGAGTAGTCATTTTCAGTACATTTTTATGTCTTGAGACTTCTTTCTAATGTAATTTATACTTACTAGATATGTGTTTTGTGATTCTAGTCACTTTTGTTTTCCAAAAAAATTTTTTTATTTACTTTAGATTTTCATTAATAGCAATGATGTGCTTCTGTTCTGTGTGCACTGGACCGCAAAGACACACAGGACTCTATCGTTAAGGAACTTCCATTCTCGAAGGAGAAGACAGATAATAAACAAAAAAATGAATTTTTTAAATATTAGGTCATGATAAATGGTTTTGTGAAATCAAGAGTGTGATATTTTGGACAGTGACAGGCAGAGGAATGTTGAGAACTTATGAGTGATGAGAAAAATAGAGAAAATGTCACTGAGAAAGTGACACTGAAGCCCCATCATTGACGAGAAGAAACCATCAAAGATACAGGGAAAGAGGTTTCAGGCAGAAGGGACAGTTATTCCAAAGAAAAATTTCTTTTCATACAAATAAGATCGGGATGTTCTAGTTACTCATGCAACTGGAATTTTCAAATTTATTAGAATAGTGTTATCTAGTAATACTAACTTCCTTCACATCTAAGGGGTTTTTAATGGCATTTTTCATTCTTAATAATCCTTTTTGGTGTTTTACATTATTTTCTTAATAAAATTTGCCCCAGATAGATCTATTATATTGTAAATTTTTTTTCTTACAGCCAAATAAAATTTTAGATTATTAATAATTCTACTTTGATTCTGATTTGAGAAATTTATTGAAGTATTCTTTGTAGCCTAAATACATGAGTTTCTTTTTCTTCCCTGTCTCTTTTTTAAGAGATTACATGGGCAACTAATTATAAGTTATATTCTTCTCTTATAGATACAAAGCTTATTACATGTCTATAGATTTAACTTTAAATTATCATGCAGTTTCTCCTTGTCATTCCCTCCCCCCTCCCAACTATTTACCCTGAAGGTTGAGAGATGTATCAGTTGCTGAGTTTGATGTTTTTGCCCCATATTTACCTTCTATGTCACCAGTAGTTTAGTAGTATTAAGAAAATGGGAGGGCCCAGAAGGTGAAAGTTTGTAACCAGAATATAAAATTGTTTGTAGCCAGACGTAGGAACTGTAGCATGTATTAGATGTTTCTTCTTGTAAATACTACCTGAAAACCTAACTCACACAGACTTTACACAACATAGGGGCTGTATGTGTTCACATAATTGAGAAGAACAAAGAAAGGGCAGCCTTATAAATGTGTTTCAATGAGCAATGAGGTCTCTCCATTTTCTGAGTCCTGCTGCCCTCCATGTATCAGTTTCAATTTCACGCTGGTTTTCCTCATAGTAGCAACAGGAAAAAGCCAGCTCCAAGTGTAATGTTTGCACTTGATGTCATCCAGAGGAAGAGAAGGTCTGTATCCTACATTACTTGCCTAAATCTTAGACGTTCACATGACAGTACTGACTTAGGTCAAATCTTTATTGTCCTCAGCATTGGTATGCACGTACTGGCTTAGTGTATTTTACTCGTTCCACTTACAAAATGGAGTAGTGTTTCCCAGGATCTCATGGACCCCAGGTGGAAATTAGGGACCCTGGGTGTATTAGGTTGACCAGAGAAACAGAACCAATAGGAAATACATACCTGTAGTGAAAGAGATTTATTATAAGAGATTAGCTTACACAATTATGGTGGCTAAGAAGCCCCACCATCTGCCATCTGCAAGATGGGGGCCCTGGAAGCCTTAGTAAATCTGAAAATCTCTAGCAGGAGTCAAGATTATCACATCAAAGTGATTATCTCCTTAATGCTGTCACAATAGAATTACAGTCTAAAGAGTTACAGTCTGAAGAATAATAATGACTAAGTTTAAACATGACAATGCTGTATATGATCACTCCATGTTATGCAAAATAAAGTTCATTTTTAGGATTTTCTTATTGTAGAAAGACCTTAATTAACTCTAAACAATCTCCCCCAAACTGGAATTAATGGAATTGGAAGAAAAATTTTCTATATTGAAAATGAGTTCTAACCAATATAATTACTATGGATTTACTTTTATCTGTGAAAGTTAACAACTAGAATCTGTAACCTGTATTACTGGAATTGTCAAAAAATCAGATTTGGACTTTAAATTTACGTTCCTTGAGACATTGTAATGTTTTTGTTTAGGAAATAATTTATTAATTTTTACCACAAGGCAATTAATTAATTTACCACAAGGAAGTTAAGAAATAATGGGTATTTGTTTGTTGTTTTGGAGTAGACTGAATGAGAGCTCGAGGTTCTCAACCTGTGGGTTGCGATCCCTCTAGGACAATGAAAATACATCGCGGCATTAGGAAGGTTGAGAACCACGAGGTCTAGTGGAACTAGTTTGGAATTTGGGGCTGGTTAAATAATGTATCATAATAGCTTTCCACCTTGGCTAAGTTTTTTATCTTGTACTTCATATCAGATCTATGAACAGAGGTAATAATTTTCCTCTGTTTTACGCCTACATGCAGGAAAATGGGAGGTTTAGAGATATTAAATAGCATGCTTAGTTCATGACACTCCTGTTCTCATCTTTACTGATTCTTTACCGACTATGGCCCATACTTGTGGCTCAGGCAGTGGTCTCCCTATTCACCTCAATTCTATTCTGGGCAACATATGAATATTGGTAACTTTGAGTTTCAATTGTCTTGCAGTAACATAGGCTAAAGATATTAATGATTTGCATCATTATTCTGAAAAATAGTTTTGTAAGTGCATAGAAAATAATAGGCAATCTATTATTCTAGTTATTTCCTTATTTTAGAATATCTGTCACCTTGAGCAATACAATAAATCATGTTTTAAACTTTGTGAACCAAGTACTTGGTACCTAGCCTCACACTGGCACTTCCATACTTTGCTTTAAGGTGAGAAAAGGCCATTTTCAAGAATCCTTGGACACGTGGTTTTCTGTTTGGTTCTGCCGATGAGAGGGAGAAGGAAGGTGTCTAGTCTTCTAGGCACACAAAGCTGAGTGAGCAGTCTATGACATCAGAGAGGTATGGTGGGAGGATTTTAAAGACATTGTAAGGACTTCGGTTTTTACTTTGTGTTGGGAAGCCATAGCAGACTTTACACAGAGATATGGTATGATATCGCTTCTTTTTTAATACATTTACTTTGGCTTCTGTGGTGACAATAATGGACTCAAAGGAAAGCAAAGACAAAAATAAGAGGATCAGTTCCTGTTCTACTATAATACCATAATCCAAACAAGAGATGTAGATTGTGGTAAAGGTGGTAAGTAGCAGGATTCCGGACTTATGTGGAAGGACGGGTCAACAGATTATTTGTAAAACGGATATGGGACATGAGAGAAAGAAATGAATTACAGATGAGTTTGGAGAAGTACAGTAATTTGCTGAAATGACAAAGACCCTGGGTGTGGCTGACAGAGGGTTTGATGACTGGAAGAACATTACAGAGGGATTCCTGTTGATTCATGCCTGTCTCATGTGCTAATTGTAAAGACAGATAGATAGAATATAATTTATAACATTAATTAAGAACCTGTTCTAAATAAGCACCCAGAGCAATGGAAGAACTGTGAAAAAACTTTTCCTAAATTAAAAGTATCCATAGACCAGGAAACATACCTGTGTTCTGATCCCAGCTCTATAATGAACAAGTAGGTCTTTTTAAGCAAGTCATTTAACCTTGCTATATCTATTTCCTAATTGATGAAATAGGAAAATGAAGAATTGGACTAGATGATCTCTTACAATCTCTTCCAGGATTCAAATCCCAGCCCTGTGTCTGTTTCCATAAAATGGGAATAACAGTAGCAGCTCCCCCATAGCTTACAATGAGGATTAAATGAATACATAGGTTTAAACACCAAGAAGACTGCCTGACACATTGTTAGCATCATCTCTTCAAGCAGGAATTGAATTTTGCTAATACATGTTCATGGGTTGTATGGGACAGAAGGGTAAAACGAGTTGTCTAATAAAAGTAGGGAACTAAGCTGAAAGCACAAACTACAGGGTGCAGTCGCACACGAACTTTATGTCCACCCTGTATATCTACAATTTTAGAATTTATACGAAAAACAGTATTGCTGACATGAGTGAACATCACTGAACCAGATAACACCCTTCCAGAGATTGATTTATGTATTGATATGTGTGAACAAGAACCCTGAAATACATTGGTTTCAGGGAGTACCAGAAAATGTACACATTTCTATACATCTAAGGACACTGAAAATTTCTAAACGTGAATGAAGTCAATGAAATCTCAAAAGCAACATACCTGCACATAAGAAGATATATTGTCATACTGTTGAAATATACTCTTTTTTAATACATACTCTTTCAAAGATAAAAGACATGCTCTTTCACCTTCATTTTAATATAAATTAAGAATACTTAGATCTGAGAACGCAATGCACGTGCTAAAATGAAATTGAAGAACGCTGCGTTTGATATTTAAAAACACTCTTATGATAAAATAGTTTCTTTTATTTTAGATTCTTGCGCTTCCAGCTTCTTAAGCACTGTTCCGTTCAAAAGGAAATTAATACCCATTTTTATTATATTTTTCAATCATTCAAAAAGTGAATAAATTGGAACGTCCTAGCGCACTCTTCCTCCCCTGCTTCCCTTTTCTTCACAAACGAGAACAAACAGTACATTTGCTGAGGGATCTTCAAGCCGAAACTCAGCCAGGAGCCCAAGGGCTTCTTTGGGGTTTCAAACCCGGAGTTCTGAGTATCACTTGGAGTTTTGAGCATCACTCGCTGCTGGTCTCGCACGCTTCTTACTTTCTCCACCCTCAGTCTCCTCCCAGTGGGCTTGCTTTAGAGCCTCCCCCCAAGGGCAAGTAAAAATTAAGCAGTTGTAAGGATGCGGGGCGAATCGCGGGCTCGCACGGGCGGGACCCGAGGGCGGAGCGAGGAAAAAGAGGACGGCGGGGGCGGGGCCCGAGCTCGCTCGCTCGCGGGCGCGCGGCTTCCGGCCCGCGCGGCCCCGCCCCCGCAACGCGCCGGCCGGTCACGTGACGGCCGCGCGCGTCCCCGGCCGCTGCGGGCTCTGGGGCCGAAGAGAAAAAGACTGCGAGGTGGCCGCGGCTGTGGCCGGAGAGGTGGGAGTCGAGCCGAGGCCCTCGCGGTGGGGCAGGGTGAAAACCGGTCCCTCCGGGTTACTGACTCGGGGAGAGGAGGCCCAGCTGGCCGTGTCACCTCCAGCCGCGACGCCCCCCGGGTCGGCCCTGCGCTTGGGGCCTGAAAGGGGCGGCGGCGGGGTCAGGGGCCGGTACGTAGTTGAACGCCCTTGGTCTGACGCGGCCCCGGCTGTCCGCGCGGAGGCGGGTTGGGACAGCTCAGCCTTTTCCGCCGCCCCCGCTTTGGCTCTTGTCGCAGGCAAGAGGACTGTGACGGCCTCTGCGTTACCCGCGGGTGCTGAAGCCCCTGTCCTGGGCAACGGCCGGACCGGGCTTGGTCGGGGTGCGAGAGGCGGAGCAGCGGCCATTACTGCGCAGCCTCTTCCGCCCGAGTCGGCGCCGCTGCCTTCGGTGGCAGGCGGGTCCCTGTCCTCCCCCTCGGCGGTGGTGTCAGGCCTCTACCCAGGGACCTTCTGATCTCAAGGTTTAGGGGTAGCGATGACTCGGGGGGTAACCTGCTCCCTGTTTCCCGTTAAGCACTTTGGGCCTTGGGTCAGATCGAAGCCAGGGCGTACAGTTTGCATTTTGTCTTTTCCCGGAGTGTCTCCGGCTGCTTCTTTCTCTTCCCCTCGTCCTAAAGTGTCAGGATCTAGACTAATACGAAGTAGAGCAGTCCCTCCACCTTGTCCTAGCGAAACCCAGCGCTGCATATTCTTAGTTGTTTGGACGGCTGTTGAAGCATCGGAACAGTTAGATCTCTCGGAATATCCGTTGAGCCTCCCCAGTCTCCCTGCGTCTCAAAAGCTGAGGCTGTTGCTTTGTTCTTCTGGTTGCTGGGTGCGGAGTTCTCTTCTTACCCTCTATCCCGTCTGCAGGAGTGCGGATCTTCCATTGTTGTCGCTATTTATTAAGGTTCCTAGAGAAAGGCTGGAAAATTGTTTTTTGAGAGGGTGGCGATGTAACCGTTCTCTCCATGGCTAAAATCGACAGGACTGTAAGTTTACGCACACGATCTGGCAACTATATATTTTTTCTTGTTACTCATTTTGGTGTATGTTTTTATGTAAGTGCCATTTTAGAAAGCATTTATTTCTCAAGTTTTGGACATTGTTTTTTTAAATGATATTTTTGATACTGGAACTGTAGGACAGGTGAGAAGAAAGCCAAGAAATGACAGAAAATGCTTTGTTCTTTATTTGTTTGACGTTTCAGATGCTGGACTTACCCGCCCCCCCCCCCCCATTTCTTGTTTCAAATGGGATGAGAAGTATAATGTTGGCATTGGGAACGGTATATAATCACAGAATTTGAAAGACCTAAGACATATTAGTAAGTGAATCTATGTTTAGACTTTTAAAAGACGTGGCGTATAAGGACACAGGAAGAAAGTGACAACAGCAATTGTGATGTTGGCTTTGATGTTTTTTGACTAATGAATTTTTTGTGTGTGTTGAGTGTCTGGGTGCTCTAAAAACACACGAAAATAGGTCAAGTAAATCTCATTTTAAAGAGAAAACTGGATGACTGAATGTCACTCTAAAAATAGATTAGAGATTTGTTTTGGCCTTGTATGTCTTAGAGTGGAGGATGTTGTTAAGCCCAGCCTTTAATTTAGAATTTATGTCTCCAATGGTCCAGTGTAAGTTGTGGGCAGAATGAAAATACAGTACTTAACGAAGGTTTTTGTTACTTGCTAGTTCAGAAGTTGGTGGAATTATAATCATCAGGAAAACTTTCTCCAAATAGCTGGTCATTAGACAAGGGAGGAAAAAGAAAGAAAAAAAATTTTTTTAAGGAGACTGTCAGCTGATACAGTGTTGTGTTTCCCCTAACTTGAATCGTCAGAAGAAAGGAGCAGACACTTTTTTTGAAAGGATCAAAAGTGATAGTTGACTTTAAGAAGAAAAAAATATTAATGTTTTCACAATATTGATCTGTTTAGTATTAGCTATATAATAGCATGAAGTGCCTGACAATATTCTCTGTTGGGAATTTTAATTTTTTTTTTCCTCCAGTGTTAGTATTAGAAGTGCAATTTTCTAATTCTAAATTTTCTAAAAAGAAAATTTTTCCATTCTCATGCCTGCTTGTGCCTAATGATGCTGAATTTATGAAACATCAGACTTGATTGGGAACAGTCTTTGTAGGTATGGAAGCCAGTTTATTCATACTGGATAGAACTACCTCATGGGCCTATAGGTTTACTCATGGGCTCTTAAGTTTTCCCAGTCTGTTACCTTTTGTGTTAATTAAAACCCAAAATATTGTTAAATGAATGTTAATTAAAGCTTAGAGCTTAGAATTACAGAATTATAGAGTAGGGTGAAATGACAGACATGGGAGTTATGACTTGATGAAGGTCGCACAGATAATTAGCAAAAGAGCCTCTTAACTGATAAAATGGTTGCTGGCCACAAAACTTCAAAGTTTGATATGATTAAAAGATAGGATTCACATGTACACCTCAATATAAAGTCCACATTTTTTTTTTTTTAGGGGAAATTTAAAACTTAAATGCTTAAGTATTAAGATTATAAAGGCAGTAGGTAGATTGCCATACAGTAATTTTTTTAAGGGAGGTGATGTGGAATACAGGAAGTAATTCTTTAAAATAGAGTATTGCACCTCATTTAGTTGAAATGTCTTTTGACTGAAGACTTGTTTCCAAGCATCACCTATGCTTTTATAAGTCGATTGATAATAGGGGATAATGAATGCTAAAAATTTAAACATTAGGGCAGTTAGTTGTGTTTTTCAATTTGGGACTCTTAAGAAATACTAAGATGTATCTGATAAATGATAAATTACAGCTGTTCTCTTCACTCTTTTTCTGGTCTTTAACTTTTTTTTTTTGGTTGTTATGTTTTGAGTTGTACACCAAAGTTGGATTTTTTTCCTGTCACTGAAAACTTTATATAGAACATTTTCAGTTCTATGTATTTTGAATAAAGAGTAAAAACCATTAAACAGCTGTTAATTAGGAAAATACAGAAAATCTTCAAAAGTTTATGACTTGATATTTTTATGTGTTTTATATTGCTGTTAACTTGCTCATCTTTTTCTTTGATTAAAGATAATCATTTATTTGAATCTGAAATAGAAACTTTCTTGAGTTTGTGACTGATGTGAAAAGTGAGAGCATGAATTTGTTGCATAGTCACAAATTCTTCACAGTACAATATTATGTCATTGTTATATTTATTTTTTATTTCCTTGGTTGAGTAAAGCCTTAAATTCCCTGATACTCTCTAAACCCCTTCATGTATTTTTACATTTTGCCTGCCACTTTTTTTCTTTCAGAATTGTTAAGGGACAGAGTATCTAATTTAGTTTCAGATCTTTTCTCTTTTTATGTCACCTTCTTGATAAGAACGTCACACTGAATTTGGTGTATATTTACAAGACATTCGTTGTAGCAGGAATTATGTATGTTTGAATTGTTTATGTTTGCCAAATTAATTCTGGCCTGTAGTTAAAATTGCACTGTACTATCGTAAATCTTCCTTTTGGTTAAAATAAAAGCATCACTTCTTGCCCCACTTTTTAGAAACCTTTGGTTTCAAATAATACCAAAATTTTCCTAGCGATTTTTTACATTACTGTTCTATTACAAGCATACTCTATTTTGTGCCCAATTGACATAATAGTTGATTCTTGAGCAACTAACTCAGTTTGAACTGTGAGGGGCCTCTTACAGAGGATTTTTTTTTCTGCATCTGCCATCTCTTAGACAAGACCAACCCCTCCCCTTCCTCCTCCTCTGCCTACCCAGTGTTAAGCTCAAGAGGATGAAGATCTTTGAAGACCTTCCACTTAATGAGTAGTAGTAGTAGTAAATACATATCCATTCTTTTTCTTATGATTTTCTTAACATTTTCTTTATTTCTAAGGTTACTTGATTGTATGATATATATAACATTTTGTATATATGTATATGTGGTACATATAACATACAAAATGTGTGTTATTTGACTGTATGTTACATATTAGGCTTCCAGTCAGCATTAGGGTATCAGTAATTAAGTTTGGGGAGAGTCTAAAATTATACATGAATTTCTAACTGTGCATGGAGTAGGCATCCCTAATCCTCAAATTTCTTCAAGGGTCAACTGTATAATTCTCAGGGGATTATAGTTAATGGGTTAGTTTGGCAAAATTGGGCTCATCTAAACTTGTTAACTTTGATTACAACAGAATATTCAATTTTTTGAAAATAATTTCTGTTTAGTAAAGTTCTGGGTAAATTAACATAGAGTTCATTTTTTCTATTCAATGATATCTATAGTAACTTACCAGTTTTGTATTAAAAAGATTAATATGCAAGACATTCTAGACCAGGCGTCCTCAAACTACAGTCCACGGGCCACATGCAGCCCACCTAGGACATTTATCTGGCCTACTGGGTGTTTTTGCTGCTGCTGCCTGTCCTGCTTAGCAGCCAACTTGTCCCGGGGGCCTGCAGTCCGGCCCTCCAACGGTCTGAGGGACAGTGAACTGGCCCCCTGTTTAAAAAGTTTGAGGACCCCTGTTCTAGACCTTCATTGTCCAGTGTAGTAGCCACTAGCCACATGTAACTTATCAAGCTCCTGATGTTTTGCCAGCCTCAATTGAATTAAGGTGTAAGTATAAAATATACATGGTGTATTTCAAAGAGTATACACAGAAGAATGTAAAATATTACATATTTATATTGAATGCACATTGAAATGGTAATACACATAGATACATTGAGTTAAATATAGTACTGAAATTAATTCTACCTTTTTAGAATTGTACTTAATGTCATTAATAGGAATTTTGAAATACGTGGTTTGCACCATATTTCCATTACATAATGCTATTATGGGAAGCATTATGGGGAGGCAGTACATTGTAGAAAGGATTTTTAAATTTTTTTTTTTGACACAAAGTCTCACTGTGTTGCTCTTGGTAGCGTGTGGTGGCATCTTAGCTCACAGCAACATCGAACTCTTAGGCTCAAGCAGCCCCCTGGCCTTGGCTCCTGGAGTAGCTGGGACTGTAGGTGCCCACCACAGCACCAGGGTGTTTTTAGAGACAGAGTCTCACTTAGGTTGGTCTCGAACCCCTGAGCTCAAGCGATGCACCTATTGGCCTCCCAGAGTGCTAGGATTGCAGGCATGAGGTACCACATCAGTCCAACCTAGACAGGATTTTTTAAAAGATACACTTGAGTTTGAATACTGTCCTCCAAAGCTTTGTGACTTTGGGTAAGTTATTTAGCTTTCTGAGCTTGAGGTTCCTCATTTGTAAACTGAGAAATTCCGCAGAGTTGGTTTGAGGGTTCAGTGACATAATGGGTTTGATAGTGCTTCACTAACTTTAATATATGGATGAATCACCTGGAGACCTGACTCTGTATGTTCAGGGTGGGGTTTCAGATTTTCAACTGTGAGGAACTCTCAGGTAATGCTGGTAGTGCTGGTTGGGGACCATAGTTTCTTTGCTTTGAAGATACATCCATGGGCTGTAAAAACTTAAATAGTCACCACAGTTTGCAAGATTTACTAAAGTTGTATATCTTTGCATTCTAAGGGTTATTGCAGGATTCTTGTATACACTTGTAAAGTTTTTTGTCTGCTTTTAGCTGGAATTCCTTTTTTGGTAGGGTAGTATTGCTAAATCTTGATCTAGAAGAGCCAAGTTATGTTGCTTTACAAATGTATTTTTGAAAATACATAATTAAAAGTCATAATTTTAAGAATTTCTAAGACATAGGCAGATAGTAGGGTTGGCCCTTGAACAATGCATGAAGTTAGAGACATCAACCCTCTGCACAGTGGAAAACACAAGTTTAAAATTTTTTTTTTTTTGGTACTTAGAACAGAATCTCACTCTTTCTCCCAGGCTAGACTGCAGTGTCAGTCACAGCTCACTATAACCTTGAACACCTGGACTCAAGTGATCCTCTCACTTCTGCCTTTTGAGAAGCTGAGACATAGGTGCTTGCAACCACACCTGGCTAATTTTTCTTACTTTTTGTAGCAATGTCTTGAACTCCTGGATTTAGGCAATCTTCTGGCCTCAGCCTCCTCAGAGGATTCCCTGAGGTATGAGCTCTGGCAGAGTATGTAAGTTTTGATTCCTTCAGTGCTTAACAAGTAAATAGCCTACTCTTGACCAGAAATCTTTTTATTTTTTTCTTTGAGACAGAGTCTCAAGCTGTTGCCTTGGATAGATTGCTGTGGCATCACACCTCACAGCAACCTCAAAACTCTTGGGCTTAGGCATTCTCTTACCTCAGCCTCCAAAGTAGCTGGGACTACAGGTGCCCGCCACAATGCCTGGCTATTTTTGTTGTTGCAGTTGTCATTATTTTAGCTGGCCCAGACTGGGTTCAAACCCGCCAGCCTCAGTGTATGTGGCCAGTGCCCTACCCACTGAGTTACGGGCACTGCCTTTGATCAGAAATCTTAACTGATAACATAAATTGTCAATTAACACATATTTGGTATGTTATGTACATTATGTGGTATATTCTTAAAGTAACCTAGGTCAAAGAATATTAAGAAAATCACAAGGAAGAAAAATATATTTACAGTACTGTATTATTCAATCCTATAAATTTATATCATGTGTTTATAAGGTAAATCATTTGTCTGAAATGGTAGTTAACTGCAACTGTAGACCTCTGGGTATGGTACATATCAAGCAATTCAACTTTTTCTTGAAATACATGACTTTTCTGTTTCTTGGGAGCACTTCTAGCATCGCTAATGGCACTCATATGGGTCCCGTGGTGTTCTTCAGGGTTTATGGCATTGCACTGAGTATGATGAGAGATACAGAAGAACGTTGAGAGAGCAGTTTATACTGTGGTATGTATTTTACTGAAGAGAGGAATGGCTCCTGTGGAGATGATTAGTGTCACACGACATTTTAATTAGAGACTTAAAATACTTGAGCTCACCACAATAGGCAGGACGTGGCTATGAAATTATAGTAGTGTAGTATGTACTACTGTTAATTTTATGCAGTTATGATTTAATATTGTAAGTTTACATTTCTGTTGACTACTAATGGTGCCATACAGAGCCGGTGTTTGTGTAAGTTTTGATAAATTTTAACTTTTTATAATTTGACATATTTATATTTAAAATAGACCAGTGTCTTCATATATTTTATGCAATCATGGGATACCTTTCTTTAATTTTGGGGGGATGTTTCTAGGCTACATTGTGGGTTTTTCAAATTGTCACAAACCCAAAACAAATTTTTAATGTGTTTATTGAAAAAAATTCTCATATATAGGGTGGACTTGTACAGCTCCAACCCATGTACAGGGATCAACTATATGAGATTATTTTATTGTTATCTTTGGAGAGAGACATAAAGATTTTGAAAATTAGAGGAAAGCATTTCTGAGAGAGTCCTAGAAATTATTGTAGACCAGAATTAGAGGAAAAAAAAATTGAGGAAATAACAGTCTAAACAAATATTGTTTGTTTTTGAAAGGGCCATTAATATAAGGAAAGATCATACTAGAACATGGATTAAGGTCATTGATGCAATCTTTTGTTAAGAGCTAAATGTAACTAGAGGGGTGTGAGAGGGTAAGGGTGTTCTCTGTATTAAAGAAAAGGTTCATATTGAAGGAAAATGTCATTGTTCATGATGCTTTGGTGTTATCTGAGTTCTACTGAGTAAGTAGGTCCCTGTTCCGTGTGTATAAATTACTTGAATTCAATTATTAGTCTTCAAGTAAGGGAAGCAAAATGAGGAAGCTGCATCCTGTTGGATTGAGTAGAATTTTTTTTTACTACTTTTCCCCCCTTTGTTTATATGTAACAAAGCAACTTAATATTTGTGGCTATAGCTTTATTTTAACTATGTGAATTAGTTTTATAAAAATGTTGGGGCGGCGCCTGTGGCTCAAAGGAGTAGGGCGCTGGGCCCATATGCCGGAGGTGGCAGGTTCAAACCCAGCCCTGGCCAAAAACTGCAAAAAAAAAAAAAAAAAAAAAAAGAAAAGAAAGAATAGGAAATATTTTAAAAATGAAATATTTATTTTAAAAAAGTTGACAATTTTTTAGGTCCCCAAATAGGGATTTTTTTGTGCATTATTTTGGAATTACTTTGCTTCAGCTAACTTAGCTTCCTTTAAGCATCAGCTTTATTTTCAGAGATAAAATATTTATGGACAAGACCTGAATAAAAGTAAGTGAATAAAGGATGATGAATGAGGTATGTTAGAGAATGTATAAATCAATGTAAGAGAAGAAAGAGAAATAAGAACGAGTATTTCTATGTGTTTCATAGGATAAAACAGCACCTTCTATACATCTGAAGTATAAACAGATAAAACAAGATTTTTAGATGAAATGGAATTGAATCTTCCAAACTAGGAGTTTTAACATTAAATCAAATATATTCTGGGAGTAAGAGTATAAAATGATGGCTTGGTATGTCTTAAAATACTTGTAAGCTAAGGAAGGGTAGACAGAACTAGTGACCAACAGCAATACCTAGCAGGAGTTTGTGGACCAAATCTCCATTTTAGAAATGGGTAAAATAAAAGTAAATTCTAATGATGGTCCAAAAATGTCTGTGATACTTAAAAGTTAGAGGTGTATAGTATATTTTCTAAACTGGAATATGTTAAGAAACAAAGGGACAAATTGTACAGATGCTCAGCTCTTACGTGGTCATCCTAGTGAATAGTCTTTCAATAACCTTTATTGGAGAAGGGGCTTTGTGAATCTGTTTTGGCTGTCTAGAAATCCATTTTAATTTATGCTTGTTTTTTTATCTGCATTCTGGAAAAATTGTTGTCACTAAATAGATAAATGATATGCTTCTCCAAAGATAAAAATGATTGCTTGAATCTTATGTTTGTAAATGTAGTAAATAACTCCTTTAGATTTTAAAATTCTTAAAGGATTATATCTTAGATGCATATCATTATATAGCTTGTATGCCTTGTTACAATTAGAACTCAAATGTTGTGTTATGTAAATAAATTTAATTCTTCAATGTTTTGTTTTTCTCAGTGGTTACTTTAAAAGGTTAATTTTTCAGTCACACAACAAATACCAGTTCAAATTAATAAAAATCGATTGGCAGTTTGCTAGCCACTTAGAAATACAAAAATATTTTCTATCTACAGAGGGTTCTTGGTTTAATGGAAGAGTCCAGCTTCACAAACAAATAATGTCAGTGCACATGATAAGTTCAGTAATAGAAAAATACACAAACTATAGAGGATGAAACAGTTACTTCCAGAGGTAGTCAGGAAAATTAGTAGGGATGACTATTCCTGTTTGATATAATGAAGAAAAAGTGGATATTCATATGCTATAAAAGACAATAGCTGTACCAGACAGGATACAAAGGGAGATTTGGAGGACCGTGAGTAATTTGGTATACCTAGAGTATTAAGCTGTAAGGGTAGTTGTCAGAGATAAATAAGCCTAGAGAATTCTTTAGGGTTCAGATCACTAAGGCCTTTGAATGTTGTCCTGAGGAGCCTTGTCATTATTGCATAGTCTGGGGAGCCAATATTGACCTTTAAATATGGAAAAAGCATGGCCCATTTTGTCTTTAAATATATCACGCAAAGGCTTATTAGTGAGTGAATTTGAGGGTGATATTAAAGCAAGATATTGTTCAACAGTAATGCAGGTGAGAGATGATAAAGACCTAAACTGGGGCACTATCAGTGGGGAGGGAGTACAAGATACATCCCTGCATTCTAAAGGTAGCTGAGACACAAGTTGACAGAATTTGGTGTGGTTAGTTGGTGGTGTGTGGGAAGGACGAGTGGGTGGTGAGAGAGGATTTTCTCTTTCCATCAACATTAAGTGGTTAAAGCATGGACGCTGAAATGTTACACTGTAAGAATCATGCTGAAGTGGAGGTTGTAGAATATGTGTTTAGATGAGAGAAAAGATAGGAGGCAGCCACCTTCTGTTAAGAAAGTAGTTAAAATAATTGGATTCCAGATTGAACAGGAAAGGAAATGAGATCAGGAATTGGATAAAGGAAAGGGATGATCAAGAGACTGAAAGTTCCCATGAAATTAAAGAGCAGGTGTGGGAATGAGTAAGTAATCTGAGAGTGGGATTCAGATTTCATCAAGGCAGCAGTTTGAGATGACAGCTAGTTCCAAATGTGGCCATGATATTTTGCTGCTGGGGAGATGAGCTTCATTGAATTTAGGGTTTTAGGAATTGGAGATTGAGAATGGTTGTTTCTCAAATTGTATATGATGGACAACCTGTAGCAGTATCACCCAGGGTGAGATTCTTGGGCTTAAGCCTGTGTTTGCTGGCCTAGAACTTCTAGGGGCTAGAGCCTGAGAATGTGCATTTTTTTTTTTTTTTTTTGAGACGGAGTCTCAAGCTATCCCCCTGGGTAGAGTGCCATGGCATCACAGCTCATAGCAACCTCCAACTCCTGGGCTCAAGCTAGTCTCCTGCCTCCGCCTCCCAAGTAGCTGGGACCACAGGCGCCCGCCACAACACCCGGCCATTTTTTGGTTGCAGCCATCATTGTTGTTTGGCGGGCCCGGTCTGGGGATTCGAACCCACCACGTTAGGTGTACGTGACTGGCGCCTTAGCCTATTGAGCCACAGGCGCCGAGCCGAGAATGTGCATTTCTAATAAGGAACTTCAGTGATTCTGATATTGGGGCAAGTTTGGGAACCTCTGAGATAGGTAGATATTTAAATAGACTCACAGTGATATCAGGAGTTAGGGTAAAGGGAATGATCAGTAGTGAAAAGATGAAGTTAATGCCCTAAAGTTGAGTGAGAACAGCTGCAGGGGATTGTGGAGTATGCTGTAGCCAATGGTAATATTATTAGAACGGTAGAGTGTCACCTCTGTTTTGGAGATAGGTGGTGTGTGGGTGTGTAGTTTGTGTTTTGAGTGGGTTGCAAGAGGGAAATGGAGTCTTCTGAGGCGCCATTGAAGCAGTAGACACCTAGAGGGAGGTGCCATTGAAGCAGTAGGCACCTAGAGGGTAAAGTGAAAAGATTGGGAGGAAAGTCATAATAACAGTGGAACGGCACATGTGGCTCAGAGGAGTAGGGTGCTGGCCCCATATGCCAAAGGTGGTGGGTTCAAGCCTGGCCCCGGCCAAAAAAAAAAAAAAAAACAACGAAAGTCATAACAGTGGGGATCTGAAGTCTGACTGAAACAAAAAGCCAGGTTACTCAGAAACCTTGTTTTAGTCAGTTACTGTTGAAAGTTCTCTGATTTTGAAACAGAATCATGTTCTGTTAAACATTACATGGGGTAAGTCATCTTGTATTTAGAGGCCACATATGGCTTAAAAATATTTATCTTTAAACACTAGAATCTTAGATACTTTAGGGAGAAAGATGCCTACACTGTGAGAGGTACATGGGACTGAAAAAAGATTCAGGAAGACTGTCTATCTTATCTTTACTGTGAGGTCTGTATCTCTGTAGTTATCATGCTTGCTTGATTCCAAGTAAGTTCTCTATGATGCAGTGTGCCTTCTGGTGTGGGAATGGGAAAGTAGATGGAGGAAATAATGAGAACACAGAAAATTAATGACTGGAATGATATTTTGGATAGTGCCTGATAAAGTACAAGTGACATAGAATTTATTATTTTAATCATCTTTAAGTGTAATGATTCATTGTGATTAATTTCATTTACAATTTTGTGCAGCCATCACCACTGTATTTCCACAGCTTTTTCATCATTATAAACAGAAACTCTGAACCCATTAGGCAATAACAGACCCACTGTCCTCTCCCCTAGCCCCTGATAACCTCTAATACTTTATTTTTACATGAATTTGCCTACTCTTGATATTTCATGTAAGTGATATCAAATAATACTTAGCTCTTTGTGTCTGGCTTCTTTGACTTAATAAATGTTTTCATGGTTCATCCATGTTGTAGCACATACCAGAACTTCATTCCCTATTATTCTGAACAGTACACTCTTGCATTTGTATACATTTTGTTTAGCCATTCATTTGTTGACTTGTGTCCACCTTTTGACTGATATGTCAGCAGTGAACACAGGGCTATGAGTGTGTTTTGAGTCCTTGTCTTCAGTTTTATTAGTAAATACCTAAAAGTGGAATTGTTGGGTTATATAGTAATTATATGTTTAACTTTTTGAGGAACTACCAAATTGTTAACCACAGCACCTACATCATTTTACATTTCCACCAGCAGTGTTCGAGAGCCTAATTTCTTTGTATCCTTGTCAGTTTTTCCTCTTTAAAAAAAAAAAAATTATAGCCCTCCTAGTAGATATCATTGTGATTTTGATTTACATTTTCCTAATGACTAGTAATGTTAAGCATCATTTTGTATGCTTTTTGGTCATTTACATTTCTTCGGAGAAATATTTATTCAATTCATTGCTCACTTTTTAATTGGGTTGTCTTTGCTGATTTACAGGAGTTATTTATATATTCTGGATATTAAATCCTTATCAATTAACATGATTTGCAAAGATTTCCTCCCATTCTGTAGGTTGTCTTGTTACTTTCTTGAAAATATCTTTTGTTGGACAAAAGTTTTTAATTTTTACAAAGTCTATTTCTTTTTGTTTCTTGTGCTTTTGATGTCACATCTAGGAATCCATTGCCAAATCCAAGGTCATGAGTGTTTGTCCCTATGTTTTCTTCTAAGAGTTTTATGATTTTATTTTTTATATTTAGATCATTGATCTATTTTGAGTTACTGTTTCACATAGGGTGTAATGTAGAAATCCAACTTCATTCTTTAACATGTTATTGTGCCAACGTTTATTGGAGACTGTTTTCTCCATTTAATAGACTTGCTCAAACCCTTTAAAAAAAATCAGTTGGTGATAGATATGTGGGTTTATTTTTGGAGAACAATTCCATACTTTTGGTATATTTATCTGTCATTTTGCTGTTATCACACTGTCTTGGTTACTCTAGCTTTTTAATAGTAAGTTTTGACATTGGGAAGTATCTTTTTGAGTATTATTTGGGTTATTTGGGTCCCTTTGCAATTCCATGTGAATTAAAGGATTGGCCTTTCTGTTTCTGCAAAAAAAGTTGTTGGACTTTTGAAAAGAATTATATTGAGGCTTAGAGCCCACAGCTCAGCAGTTAGGGCACCAGCCACATACACCAAGGCTGGTGTGTTCAGACCCAGCCCAGGCCTGCCAAACAACAATGACAACTACAACAACAAAATAGTCAGATGATGTGGCAGGCGCCTGTAGTCCCAGCTACTTGGGAAACTGAGGCAAGAGAATCCCTTAAGCCCAAGAGTTTGAGGTTGCTGTGAGCTGTGACGCCATAGCATTCTACCAAGGGCAACATAGTGAGACTTTCAAAAAAAAATTACATTGAAGCTATAGATCACTTTGTGTAGTATTGTCATCTTAACAAGTTTAAGTCATTCAATCCATGAACACCAGTTATCTTCCCGTTTTCTTAGCTGTCCTTTAGTTTCTTTCAGTATTGTTTCACAGTTTTCAATGTACAAGTCTTTCAGTTCCTTGGATAAGTTGATTCCCAGCTGTTTTGTTACTTTAGATATAATTATGAATGGAATTGCTTTCTTGGTTTCCTCTTTGGATTGTTGACTGCCGGTGTATCAAAACACAAATGATATTTGTGTGTGTGTTGAGCTTGTAACCTGCAACTATGCTGAATTTATTAGCTTTTTGGGGAATTATTTTAGATTTTCTATAGAGAGAGTAGTGATAGTTTTACTTCTTCCTTATCAATTTGTATGTCTGTTATTTCTTTTTCCAGTCTGTTTGTTTTGGTAGAACTTATAGTAGTTTTAAATAATAGTGGTGAAAGCAGACATGTTTGTCTTGAATTTTTTTCACTTTTAAGGTAAAATTAGTCACTGCATTTTGTTAAAGGATGGTACATAATTGATTTGGGTTGATCTTAGCCTGAAGAGACGCTTATATTGGAATTTTTTTCTTTTGCAGCAACAAGAATGAACCAACAGTGGAAGAGAAAATACTGCAAGCTTGCTGGCTGCTGGTGAAGAAGATGCTTTATTTCTGGGCAGGTGTCTATGATTTGTGATAGAAATGTAAGTGTAGTACTATGGTTTTTCCAAAGCTGCAGTATATTAATGCGTTGGTATAAATTATAATAAATCAAGTACCTGCCATTTTTACGTTCATTTATACAAAATAAGCATTTTCTTTTGACTTAGAGGTACTTTATATAGAGTTAACAATTTTATTCACATTAAATTACTGTTAATGTACATTTCCAAAAGTTTCCTCAGAGGGAAAAGAAATCTCTATAAGAAGTGAAACTGAAGACAGAAAAGTTTGCTCATAGAAGGCTAAAAGGCTGGTGAGAGCTTCAGGTCTCTGGACTCCTACCTTCTCTTTACATAGTAATTTACTTAAATAACCAAGCTAGGTAGTATCAGCTTTTATAAATAAGAGAGACTGTCTGCGTTATAAAAATGTTTGTTACTAAAAACTTATTTTCACTAAATTAAAGGACTTTCTTTATACCGTAATATACATTATTGCTCTTTATTCATATTCCCTCTGACCCTCAGTTTTACTATTTGGCTTTCCAATTATTGAATCTTTGATTAATAAAGATTGTTCAAGATCCACAACCGTGAACTTGCCTGTATTGAACTTCATTCTAGTATTATTGATGCAACAATTTTCCCACAGTGAAAATTCAGTGAGTTATTTTATTGACTTTTAATATTTTGGAGATTGCAGTGCTTAAATTATTTTACATTTTCCCAGTTGAATATATAACTTTTACTATCTGCTTTTCAGTATGACTGTGTCATTCTTATTCAGTGTTGAGAGTTTGATAAAAGAAAAAATGATAACCAGTAAGCATTTTTCTTTAAAATTGGAACAAATATATCGTTTACTTAATCCTATCCATTTAGTTAATCTTATAGGTCAGATAGTCTAGGTCAGCAGTTCTCAACCTGTGGATCACGACCCCTTTCTAACAATGAAAATACATCCTTCATATCAGATATTTACATTACAATTCATAACAGGAGCAAAATTACAGTTATGAAGTAGTAATGGAAATAATTTTATGGTTGGGGGTCACCATAACATGAGGAACTAGGAAGGTTGAGAACCACTGGTCTAGGTGCTGGTCATCACTGAACTTACTATGATCTAGTAAGTGAGACACATATGTAATTAACAAACAGCAGGGCAGATGCCATATTGATGTAACAATAAAATGTTATTGGAACTGAGAGGAAGAAGAGATTAATTCCATTTGATGGAATGAAGTGAAGAGAAGACTTTTTAGCTTGGCTTTAAATAGAATTTTAACAGTCAGAGAAAACTAGGAAATATTTTTCAAGTCAAGGGAATGAGGAGGGGTATGGCTGCCTACTCATCAAGGCAATTTACAGGAATTGGGGACTAATTCTACATAGTAAGGTAGGGTGGGAGAAAGAGACCTCAAATTAAGTTAAAGGGAATGAACATTTATTTAGTACTTCCTATATTGTTTGGTACTTTCTGGTTCTACTTGGATTATTGAATTTAATCTGTATGTGTGATAGTAGTAGCTTTACTTACTAATAAAGAAACAGGATTTAGAGATACTGAGTCTCATTCCTAGGTCAATGTTTACCATGTTTTTCTGAGAATAATCTCTTGGTACATCTGTTTAAAAACCAGATTCCTAGTAGACCCTCATCCAGACCTCTGGGTCCACATTTCCAGAAGAGAGCATGTTAGTTAATTCTTAAAGGAATTTTGGGAAATGTTGACATAGGTCAACACACTGAGAATGTATGATAGACCCAGGATTTTAACTTAGTCCGTTTACTTCAAAGGCTGTATCAATGGTTCTGAAAGCCATTGTTTAGGAATTTGGATTAGGTTATGCAGGCAGTAAATAGGTGACTTATTTTTAAAACAACTGCAGTATGGTAGATGGAGAAAGAACTAATTAGATGTGATTGAATTGAAGAAAAAACACTAGAGGAGACTCAAGTCAATTGGAAAGTCAGTATTTTATACAAGAAAATATGTCCAAGAGCCTGGAATTAGGGTCACACACTTTGGGAACAAACAAGACACATATTTTAAAGAAGTTTCAGCTGCATAAAAGAGATGTGGCAAAGGGACAGAGGAGCACTAGAATGGCCCTAAGTTTTATCCAAAATAGAAAACAAAGGAAGAAAATGCAGATTTAGAGGACCAGACAATTCTGGTTTTAGTCATGTTTAATGTCACATGCCTTGAGAATACTTAATAGACTTTTTGAATATAGAATTGGATGTTAGGGTCTGACATGGAGTGATTCTGGATTTTAGATTCTGGGAGTCATGTAGATAATAATTGAAATATTCAGTAGATTGTCTAGGCATAGAATATAGTGTAAAAATAGGGCTACTCAACAGAGCCTCAAGAGGAGTAGTGATTATTTAAGCGAGCCGGGGAAGATGGAAAGAAATGAAAAAGAAAAGAAAATTGGGAGAGAGTGCTGTAATGGAACTGAAGGTAATGTTTTAGAGAGTAGGTAGGTAGTAGTGTCATTTAATGCTGTGGGATCAAATATATTGGGGCTAGAGAGGCCATTAAATTTAGCATAGTGATTGATTTTGAAATTTAGGGACAGAGAATATTGATCAAGTCTTGGAGGAAGTAAGAGATGGTACTAACTAGATGTTGAGGGGCAATTAGCAGTTAGCCCATCCTGAGCCAAGAGGAATGGTGAGAGGCAGAGTAAAGATAAATTCTGAGGATTTCTTTTTGGCTTACATCGTTTCTGAATGATTTGGGAGTCAGGATATCTTAACTAGGAGGTTAGAAAATTTTCATAATAGTCTTTGGAGAGCATAGGGAAAGAAAGATGATTAAAAAATTGGAATTCAGCTTCAGTCTTAATTTCAGATGTTCTACTTGTCAGTTACCAAAACTATGTTAATTATATGGTAGTATTTACAAAATCACCAAAGTAATTCTAAAAGGCTATAAAACTGTAATTGTAATCTGAATTACTTTTAGCTATTTTCTGTTTCTCTACTTTCTGGACTGATTATAAGGTCATTTGAATGAGTTGTGCATAAATCTATTTCTGTCTTACAAATTCTGATATATGTTTATGATACATCTATGTCTGAGAAAAATGATATATTTATTTAAAATCTATATATACCTTGGGGCTGAGTGCAGTGGCTCACACCTATACTACTAGCACTCTGGGAGGCTGAGACAGGTCGATTGCTTGAACTCACCAGTTCGAGACCAGCTTGAGCAAGAATAAGACCCCGGCTCTAAAAATAGCTGGGCCTTGTGGAGGGAACCTGTAGTCCCAGCTACTTGGGAAGCTGAGGCAAGAGGATCACTTGAGTCCAAGAGTTTGAAGTTGCTGTGACCTGACACCATGGCACTCTACTGAGGGTGACAAAGTGAGACTCTACATATACCTTGGTGGTTGTGTCCTTTTTGCTTATCATTTGTGTACTAGAAGTAAAAACTGATGATGTGCAAACACAGATCAAAAAGATTTCTACACTCACTTTTTTTATTCTTTCCTCTTTAGATCTCTATTTTCTAGGATGTTGTTTTTAATATGTATAATATTTAATAAGAGTTTCCATTAAGATGTTAGAAGGATGGATTAAAACATTAACATATATATATATATTTTCTTATTTTCTTAGGATGGCTGGCTGTGGTGAAATTGATCACTCAATAAACATGCTTCCTACGAACAGGAAAGCAAATGAATCCTGTTCTAATCCCGCACCTTCTCTAACCGTGCCTGAATGTGCCATCTGTCTGCAAACATGTGTCCACCCAGTCAGTCTGCCCTGTAAGCATGTTTTCTGCTATCTGTGTGTAAAAGGAGCTTCCTGGCTTGGAAAGCGGTGTGCCCTTTGTCGACAAGAAATTCCAGAGGATTTTCTTGATAAGCCAACCTTGCTGTCACCAGAAGAACTCAAGGCAGCAAGTAGAGGAAACGGTGAATATGCATGGTATTATGAAGGAAGAAACGGGTGGTGGCAGTATGATGAACGCACCAGTAGAGAGCTGGAAGATGCCTTTTCCAAAGGTAAAAAGAACACTGAAATGTTAATTGCTGGGTTTCTATATGTTGCTGATCTTGAAAATATGGTTCAATATAGGAGAAATGAACATGGACGTCGCAGGAAGATTAAGCGAGATATAATAGATATACCAAAGAAGGGAGTAGCTGGACTTAGGCTAGACTGTGATGCTAATGCTGTGAACCTAGCGAGAGAGAGCTCTGCCGACGGAGCGGACAGTCTATCAGCACAGAGCGGAGCTTCTGTTCAGCCTCTAGTGTCCTCTGTAAGGCCTCTGACGTCAGTAGATGGGCAGTTAACAAGCCCTGCAACACCATCCCCTGATGCAAGCACTTCTCTGGAAGACTCTTTTGCTCATTTACAACTCAGTGGAGACAACATAGCTGAAAGGAGTCACAGGGGGGAAGGAGAAGAAGATCACGAATCCCCATCTTCAGGAAGGGCACCAGCACCAGACACCTCTGTGGAAGAAACCGAGTCAGATGCCAGCAGTGATGGTGAAGATGTAACTGCAGTAGTTGCACAGCACTCCTTGACCCAGCAGAGACTTCTGATTCCCAGTGCAAACCAGACAGTGCCTGATCGATCAGATCGATCAGTAGCTGGGGGCGGAACGGTGAGTGTCGGTGTCAGATCTAGAAGGCCTGATGGACAGTGCACAGTAACTGAAGTTTAGTCTTCAGCTCCATGGCTGAAGGCTGAAAGGGATATCTGTAAATTTCTGCCCACATAACATTATACTCATCCTAGTAGTGCATTTTGGGAATTGGGGTGGGAAGGGATATGGGAAGGATAGACCTGTAATTAAAATGTCTTAACATGTCTCTTTTGAGAGAAATTTATTTAATGTAAGGAACCCGTGTGTTAATAGTTGAGAGCCACTGAGTAATAATCCGGTTTTCTTGAGGTCTGTTTACTTCATAGTTTTCTATTAATTTCTTCACTTCTTTTGGCCAATGTGTGTGTATTATCTGTGCATTAATGGTCCTCATCTGACTCTTGCATCGTGTCTTATTTTTCTGCATGGATTGGTATAAAAACATTACTAAAATTTGGCACTTGGGAGATGTTTGGTATCATTATGAGCAGGAAGCTTAATTAATGTGAGAATAGATGTGAATCTGGGAATTTGAAATAGATGAATAACAACTATTTTATAGTAAAGTTATTGAAATGGGAGAAATGTAAAGAAAACAGCTAATAACATGTTTCAGAATCTCTGTAACACACTTCATGGCGTTCCCATAGGCTTTGCTGTCTAGTTCTTATACTTTGAGGTTTCTTTTGATCCACATTTTTCTTTTTGATTACTAAGTTTATAATTTAATAAATACTAGAATTTAACAAAATTAATTTGTCTCTTTTTTGACTGTGGGAGAAGATGGAAACATTTTGCCATTTGTGGTCAAAGGTCACTAAGAAAGTGGTAGTTTGATTTGGTTAAATTGAGGTTTAATAATCTCCAGCTCAGAAAAGTTTGATTTCTACTTAGAGAATATTTAAGCAGAATCTATAGGTTGGAAATAAAGCCTGTGGTACTTAAATTTCTCAAATAGCTTATACCGTTAATATTTTACTTTCCACTCTTCATTAGTGTTCTAACATTCTGGATTAAATGGCACGTTTATAAACAGCCTTAGCCAACACAAAGTCACTTTATACAAATGCAATAGACACATTACCATCTTTTATTGGGCAATTTCGTCTCTGGCAAAGTAGGAAGTACTGAGTTGCCATAGTAATCTACAATTTGTTTTTGAAAAAAAGTAACGAATTTGTCTATGTTTTCTTAACTTAGAACAGTAGAATGTTAATAAAGCATATGCAAGTTATTTTTATTGTGATACTCAAATGTGAATTGAATGTTAAAAATAGCAAATAAAAACTGTCACTACTTTTTTTTGAGAGACAAGAGTCTCACTTTATCGCCCTCAGTAGAGTGCTATTGTGTCACAGTTCACAGCAACCTCCAACTCCTAGGCTGAGGTGATTCTCTTGCTTCAGCCTCCAGAGTAGCTGGGACTACAGGCGCCAGCCACAATGCCCGGCAATTTTTTTTTTAGTTGTTGTTGCAGTTTGGCCAGGGCCAGGTTCGAGCCCGCCACTCTTGGTATATGGGGCTGGCACCCTACCCACTGAGCCACAGGCACTCTCCAAACTATCACTACTTTGAAACTATCTTTTCCTTCTTGTGATAGGTCAGAATTAGGATGTACATTTTTTTGTGTGTGTTACAAGGTTTATTTTTTTAAGTTTTACTGGAATGATCATAAAAGTTTTGAGTTGTGTATTTTTATTTACTTTTTTAAAATTTCAAAATATTAATGGGTACAAATGCTTTTGTTACATGGATCTCTTTTGTAATGATTGAGTTGGATAATTAGTGTACACCTATCACTCAAATGGTGTTCATTGTTAGGTAAATTTTTGCCCCTCCCCTCTCTCCCCCTCCTTGAGTTCCAATGACTTTTACTTCCCAATATGCACCTGTGTGCCCACTCTTGGGATACTTAATTTACTTTTAAAAGACATCTAGTTATAAAAGAAGAAACATTAGCTGTTATCAGAAAAAAAATAGAAATCTGATGTAAAATGCAAACTTACGTTGCAGGGTGTTTCATGAGTCCCTTTAAGTTTCAATTTCAAGACTACATCAATTATAGTATTTATTACTAGTTTGGAAATTCCAGGTTACACAAATGAAAGGGTGGTTTGTAGAATCAATTGACTTTCTATATATCATGTCTATTTGTTTAGGAGATAATTTAAGAAAGATCAAATAAATAAAGTTCAAATTTGTAGGGGGTAGTGAGGTGCTTTTTATTTCCAAGGACAGAACAAAAATTTTATGCAGATAACCCCAGGAATAGGTTTTCTGTAGAAGCTTTTCCTTTTAAACACTGGTCTTTGGTTAAAAGCCAAAAACTATTACAGAAATATAAGAAATATAGATATCTTTTAACCCAAAATTTATTGCATATTTCAGCCAAATGTGCCAGATTACTTGGTAAATACCCAAATATTTCATTTAAAGAAAAAATCTGGGCTAAAGAGTTCATATGGTCAAAAAATTATTAAAAACATCAGACTATTAGTAGTAGCCTTCAAAGTAATTCTGATATTTATAATTAATGTCATTTAACTTTAGTGCATGTCTTTGAAGCTTTATAGTATGTCCATATTTTTAAAAACTACTTATTAAATTTTCCTCTCTTAGCAACAGCCTCTAAATTTGCAGGTCCACCCCAAACTGTTCCTAAAAGATCTCTTTCATTCTGTAATGCCTCCTCTAAATATAGCTCTTTGCCTGAACAAACAGATTTTTTCAACGCTCTAATTACTTCTGGTGGCCCTTTGATAAATTGCATAAGCCACTCTTGAGCTTCTTCTAGAGATTTAGTTTCATCTGAAGATTGTAAGACCTCCTCGACCATTCCTATGTTTAGAGCTTTTTTTGAATCCAGTTTGAAGGCACCACTTAACACTTTAAGAGCTTGTCTACTGCCAATTATTTCAACGAGTCGGCTGGTGCCACCCCAGCTTGGTATTATACCCATCTCCTTGTGGACAAATCTGATCTCACTGTCTGGTGTCATTAACCTGCAAAAGAGAAAAGAAAAACCTCAGTTGTAGCTACATATATGTATATGTATGCTATAATCATAAAGTACTATGTGTTCGTAATCTGATATGAAATCATAGATCTCTTTAAAACTGAAGGTTAGAAAAATATGGCTGTTTCATCTAGAATTTAATTTATATAATACTTAACACTTCCCGTTAAAAACAATGTCAGCGTTTTTGTTATGCTTCTTTATCCTTTGCAGCTAAGAACTTTGTTTCTAAAAACACAAATTTTATCCTTCAAAAGTCTGTGGTACCAGGCCTAATGAAAAACCTGGATCAAAAGAGGATGGGGGTAGGACATTTTAAATGTATGATATGGGAAACAAAACCTAAGTTAGAGTTCTCAATAGTCCCCAGGAAAAAAAATTTTTTTTAAAAAATATGGAACGCTTTATAAATTTGCGTGTCATCCTTGCACAGGGGCCATGCTAATCTTCTCTGTATCGTTCCAATTTTAGTATATGTGCTGCCGAAGGAAGCACAAAAAAAATTCGTTTTTTAATGGAAAATTTATTCAGCAAATTTAGGTGCTGAGACTGTAGGAAAAAGCAAAATGGAAATCCCTGTACCCAGGAGCTACACTCCAGTTTGGATAGAAAGTCAATAAAGCACATAATGTCAAGTGCTATAAAGAAAAGTAAATTGGTAAATTCCTACCTAACAGGTACAGTGTGTAAGGTTTATAGCATATCTCCTGGGTGAAGGACTCAATTACAACTGAGATGCTACTTAACAAATGTAAACATTTAACCCAATCATTTGTACCTTTTTATTAATCGTAATTTTTTTTAAAAGTTCACATGTAATGATGGCTCGGCACCAGTAGCTCAGTGGCTAGGGTGCCAGCCACATAACACTGGAGCTGGCGGGTTCAAATTTAGCCTAGGCCTGCAAAACAGCAATGACAACAACGACTAAAAAATAGCCAGGCGTTGTGGCGGGGGCCTGGAGTCCCAGGTACTTGGGAGGCTGAAGCAAGAGGATGGTGTAAGCCCAAGAGTTGGAGGTTGCTGTGAGCTGTGACACCATTGCACTGTACTGAGGGCAACAAAGTAACACTCTGTCTCATTAAAAAAAAAAAAAAATTCACACGTAAAAATAAAAAGTAAATTTGGGCCAGGGACTAAAGAATGAGGTTATGTATGGGGTGTGCTTTTTAGATAGAGAAGGCATCTGAATATTTGAGCAGTTACCTGAGGGAGTGAGCAATGGAAAAATCTACAAGAAAGCACTTGGGGAGGAAGGAATTACAGGCCCAAAGGCCTTGAAGCAGAACTGCTTAGGATCTCTGGGGACAAGGTCACCGTAATTGGAACAGAGATAGCAAAGAGTAATGCATGACATCAGGGAAGTAGACTTAACAGGCTGTAGTAAGCAGTCCAGATTTTATGTTTTAAGTAAGTTATTTAGAAGACATTGACCAAGGGCTTAGCAATCTGGTTCATGAGGAATGTTCTGGTTGCTGTATAAATGAAGACATTTTATTTAGCATTTTATGGCACTTTGAGGAACTGCCCATACAGCTATGGCAGAGCAGGATTTAAAACCCATGTAGTTTGGCTTCAATGTGTCCTTTTAACTTCATGGTAAACTAAATAGTTGGCTAGACAAAAGTGGAAGAAGGAATACCAGTAAGCAAATTGATTGTGGCTTGGGGATAGTAGCCTGACAGCAGTGATTTCCTATAGTAGGGCTTCAGTTTTCCCAAATTACGAGAACACTCTGTTACAAAAACACTCTGTTTTTATGAACAGAGTGATTAACAAAGAAAACACAAATTGGTGGGCCTAGAAAGGCTTCATATCTGCCAGTTAAGTATTTCTTTACTATCAAACTGAGTAAAGCTTTGTGGTTTAGGAAATGCTGTCTGTTCGTTTTATTTTGACTGCATGCTTCAATGAGAAACTTACGGTAAGTTAAGGTTAAGCAAAACTTTTGCTTTCAACCTACTCATTATGTAAAAGAAGACCTTAAATTAGTTTGGTTTCCCTAAGTATTAAATACTCAACTGCAGGTATTCTTTTACCACGAAGAGCAGACTCAGTCCTTGACCCTTAAACAGGAGAATTATTTCAGTATAGAATTGCCATAGAATCCCATCAACACCCTGGGAGTCCACAAAGGAAAATACGCCTCTACTATGAAAAATTCTACAGGCAAATAGCAATGAAAATAGTTTTCAATAATTTTTAAATGTGGAGGAAGACAGAACAAGTCTCCTAAGAATCTGTATCTAGCACAACGTTGTGAGTACTGCCTCAGAAGATGTCAGCAAATAAAGAATAGAAATTACAGAAATTTACAAAATTACATTTCCTTTAGAGATAGGAATATTGTTAATATTGAACCCAATTCTATAAAGCTTTTCACAGAATTAAATTTGTAACTTAATCATGGAATTGACACTATGTTGGCTCAGAGCTATGCCTACAATGAAGTGTGAAGGATTATGTCAGGAATATATTCATTTATAATAAACAGAACATAAAAGTTGGTTAAAGTCCTTATGTTGGAATAATGTAGATGCGCTATGACAACAAAAGTTATTACCTACGTAAGCATATTTATATTTGGAATTCTTTGCTTCTAAAGAATCATCTTCATTATCATCTTTATACCTTGTGCTTTTTTTCTTTATTTTACAAGGTAAAGTGTACCTTTTTGCACTATATTTTACAACTTTACAGGTCTTGAGGTAATCTTTGTGGAAATACTTGTGATCAAACTCTAGTCCCCATTCTTTATAAATCATATGCCTAGGGTATAGTTTTATACTGGTACACATTTAATATACATTAAATAAGTGTGACCAAAAATCCATTGGTGACAAAAGAATACAAGTGGTCTACTCAACAATGACAGAAGTATACAGTATTCAGATGTGGGGAACCTTTCATAAGACTAACATAAAAATTGAAGTTTAAATATCAAATTTTAAAAGTTGAAAAACATAAGAAGACATAACCCAAATCAAAAGATAGACCCCAAAGCAGAAACTGCTTCCTGATTTTATGGAATTATACAATAATTCCTTCTGGTGTTTAGATGCAGTTATCTATTTATCTATGTAGAGTACTGGAAAAATTAGCTCTTGTAATTCTAAAGACGACAGACTCAATTTATAAAACCACACTATCCCTTATTTTGACATGTAAAATAGTAAGGTCTTCTGATTTATTAGTGACATTGTTATTGGTAATGTTTAAAATACCATGTGACATCCTGGGAAGAGGAGATGAAATTAATCAAAAGAGGATATGTTTCTTATTGCTGTCTTGATGTGATTGGAAAAACTATGCATAACTGAGGAAAGTGGATCACCTCTGACAAAGTCAAGTGTTATACCCAGAATGACTGTTCAGTGAGCTCCTACTTTCTGATGAATTTAACTGTGTCAGGTCTCTGAACAAATGTTTGCCAGAATAATTCTAAAAAGAAATTACCAAATTTTACTAAAATCGGGAGATTTTAGTAACAGTTATACCAGAGAAGTTTTTAAAAATGTTTATTATATAAATTTACTTCTAGTGAACTCTGTGATAAAGGATAGAAACAAATAAATAATTGACTTGTGAGATGGTACAGCTTTGATGTAAAGTACACAGACTCAGAAGCCAGACTGCTGGGCTTGGTCACAAGACGGACTGCATACTATATACCTTGTAAAACACTGCAAAGGAGAAAGACAAATGGTATGGAGAAGATGAAGAAAATTCATCTCTACATCTTAGAAAGCTACTTAACATGTCTGGGCCTCAGTTTGTTGTCTACAAAATAAACACCTTATGCCATACAATTATTATGAGTATTAAATGAGTTAATATGTGACAGGTACTTAGAACATACATATCCCACAATTATTTTATAGATAATCTTGGATCATGTCTGTATGATTAAAAGAAAATGTCAAACTGCCTCAACTGTATCTACTATAGAACAGAGTTTTAAAACTTTCATTTGGAAAGATAAAGCTGTATATATTTTGTAATCTGACACATACTAAACTATATGTACTAACTTTTATTTATTAAGTTGGTCATATTGCTAGGTCAGTAAAATTAACAATAGTGCTTCTGCTAGAGAGTATAAAGTATTTTCCTAGATTAAAATTACTCAGTCCCTAAAATATTCAAAGTAAAAGCTATAATCACACTGTGAAACCCAGCAAATGATGTTATACTATCCTTCCTCAATGAAGACAACACAGGGTGTCCAGAAAGTTTTTGTGCAATTTGAACCAGTTTTACATTGTAAAGTACACATGAACTTTATGGACACCTTTGTATATGATGGAGACCACAAACTATATGCAATTTTTATATTTCCCTAAAAAGTTAGAATTCATGCAATGTTTATTCTTCTATAGACAGGACTAAAGCAGAAGATTCCAAAATGATTTTATTAAAAAAAAATAACACTCTATCTAAAGTTTCTTAATGAGAACTGTATAATACAACAGCATGAATGAATATCTAGAAATTTTAAGGAAAGCATTGATGTTACAAAATTAAAATGATGTAATTTAAAGTTTTGGAATCACATTTAAATAAGCTTGAGTCTAGGGGTGAGAAACTGCTAGTCCTTCTACATAGCATATTAAGAGCCAGACAACAAAGCAAACTCTGCTGACTGAGGAAATATGGCACAGAGAATTATGTAATTAGTAATGGCATCGACTGCAAACAATTTAAAAATCATGTCTTGAATATAAAGTTAATTTTTTCGCACATGTGCTTTCCTGAAACCTTGTCCCTTTTGCCTTCCACCTGCCATTACATCATAAGAAAAGCTATGGAAAACAGAAAGAACCTACAGATTCTCACAATAATCTCACCTTTTCTGATTTCCAGCTCTCACATGAATGGCCTTACGAGGCTCCATTCATTTTATACAGGGACTGCTTGAATAAGAAAGTATATAGTAGAACGAGTGAAAATTTTTACTTATATGTTATGTGGTGGCAGAGTAAGGGAGAAGCAGACAAGTAAATGTTTTGTGATACTGAAGTCTGACTTAATATCTAGTCAGTAATCCTAGCATGATCAGAGGTGGATTTACTTGATATCACAGGCTCTAAAGCAAGGAGTTCCAAGTAATGTGACAATTACAAACAAAGCAACATGGCCAAGGTGAGTGCTTCATGAGGTGGGAATCTCATATTCAGAGTACAGACACCTCCAAATCGAAAAGAATCCATTCTTTTAGGGATGCGTCTGTGTGCATGCATTTACTTGTGTATGTACAAGTTTGGGTATTACATATTTTGCATTTTATTCATTAAGCCAGTATTTTAATAAAAGGCTACCTAGAGTAAGCTCCTTTGGGGAAAACATGTTTACAACTCCCTTTCTCTGTAATATGCTTTGAACTAATGGGTAGCAGCTGGAAATGCTAATATCTGAAGCTGAGGGTTATTTATATTCATGAAAACAATGTTAGAGATTGAAAGCAAATTAGATGGATGAACAGGTTCTAAATTGTATAGTTGAGAATTTTATTTCGCTAGGGAGATGGAGGAATAAAAATTTGTTTTTCATCTGGTATACAAACAACTCAACATCCCAACGGAAAAAAGAAACGCAGCCAATTCTCTCTGAGACACAATCAATGAATATATGAAAATGTATGCCACACTAAAAATCCCTAAAAATGCAATTTAAGTTGAAGAATTATTTTTGATAACTAGAAAAGATCTTTCTTTTTTTGCAGTTTAGGCCGGGGCTGGGTTTGAGCCCACCTCCAGCACATGGGGCCGGCACCCTACTCCTTGAGCTACAGCTGCTGCCCTAGAAAAGGTCTTTTAAAAGATTACTAATCATTGTAAGAAAGGATGTTCTCAAACAGATACTCATTTACTACTGGTGGTTATGTAAATTGATAAAATGCTTCCTGGAGGACAACCTGGCAATTATCAAAAGCCTTGAACATTTTTATATCCTTTGAGTAAGTACATGTAATAGTACTATTAATAGGACATATTTCAAGAAACATTGTGAAATGTAGATAAAGCCTTATGCATAAGTAGTTATTACAGAATTAATTATGATGGAGAAAAAGTGGAAACAATGGAATAGAATAGAAAATCTATCAACAGGCCCCCTATGTATCATGTACTAGGAAATCCAGTGTATGATAAGATCGTATCATAGGTCATTAGAACACAGAAGACCTTTTAAAATAAATAGCGTTGTAAAAAATACCCATTTGGAAAAAAGATACAGTAATATCCATTACATTATACATAAAAATAAGCTCAAAATGAATTAGGTATATAAATTTAAAGCATAAAACCATACAAGTACTCAAAGAAAATGAAGGTAATTACTCCATAAACTTGATTTATGTAAAGGCTTTTTTAACACCACTCAAAACCAGATCCAACAACCACCAAAAATTTGATATGACTGCATTAAAAAAAAAAAAAAGGCCTGCATAGAAATAACCAACAATAATAAATATACTGTAGGTAATGACAAATATTTCTAATATTCAAAGAACTCACAAAATTGAGGGAAAATAAATGTCTTGTGGAAAAATAAGCAAATATAGTTAACTCACAAAAAAAGACTTTAAAAATGATCCTTAGGCATATGAAACTATGATCAACTTTACTTACTTTGGAAATGCATATTTAAACTATGCTAAAATACTATTCTTCACCCATCAGATTGGCAAAAATTCAAAAGTTTAGCAGTAGGCTCTGCTGACAAGACTAAGTGAAACTGGCTGGAGGTAATGCAAGACTGATGCATTTGCTGTGGAGAATTTGGCAACAACTAATGCATCTTCATTACTGTGTTAATATTCACTTTTGATTTGGCAATGGTAATTCTAGAATTTATCTTTAAAATATATAACTAATAATGCCAAGGGTATACACAAAGTTATTCATTGCAATATTCCACATATTCAAACCAAAAATTCAGTAAGCCAGAATAAGGAGAAAAACTAAAATCGTGTAGAAACTAAATGAAGCCAAGTATTTCAAATGAAATCACATCAAAGAAAAGAAGACAAAAACAACAGTGAAGTAATCCAAGTAACTTTTGAACACAACATACAATGCTTTGATTGTTTACCCTTATCCTGGTTGAGAGAAATGTATACATGATGCAGAAAGTGTGAACAAAACAGCAAAATGTTAAAAATTGGTGGATCCAAGTGAATGGCATATCGAAATTATCTGATTCACTCTTAAACCTTTTCTTTAAAAATTTGTAATTATTTTAAAACCAAAACCAAGAAATGTAATTCCAGTTTTGCACAAATTTGCACAGAATTCAATAGCTAAAAACTATAATTTCACATGTAACTGAAATGTTTTCATGCTTTTAACTACCAGAAGTTGGTGCTAAAAACCAAGCAGTCTGTCATTTTCTATTTTCTAAGATTGTTCTTCTTTTTTCCATGTATGTTTAGAACAATTATAATTATACAGAATGTAGAATCAAGGAATGAGTGTTCTAAGTACTTTATGAAGCACATTCTGGAGTCTTGAGCTTGAAACCAATCTAACAAGCCATACTGCAGGTGTAATCACAGTTAAAACAACGTTTGTATCAGAGAACACTTTATAAGTTAGGTATGCAGTCATCCACTAAATAGTGGTGTTTCAATCAAGGATGGCCCCCCTAAACAATGGTGGTTTCCTAAGATAATGGAGCTGAAAATTTTCTATACACTGGTGACACCATAGCCAGAATGTTGTAACACAATGCAATATATATGAGTCTGTGGTAATTATACTATAAACAGACCTACGGCTGTCAGTTGTATAAAAGCACAGCACATACAACTAGGATAGTAGTTGATAATGAATGACACTGGGTTGTGTATTTACTATACTTTTAATCATTAAAGTACACATCTTCTACTTAAAAATAAAAAGTTTACTGTAAAACAGCCTCACACAGGTAGACAGTATTCCAGAAAAAGGCATTGTTACTATAGGAGACGACAGCGCCATGCATGTTACTGCCCCTGAAGACTTTACTAGTGGGACAAGCTGTGGAGGTGGAAGACAATGATATTGATGGTCCTGACCCTATCTAGGCCTAGGTCCGTACGTATGTTTTGGTGTTAGCTTTTAACAAAGTCAAAAAAAATTAAATAGAAAAAAGATTATAGAATAAGGATAATAAGAAAGAAAACATTTTTGTGTGGTTAACAAAGTGTTTTTCAGTTATGTGCTAAGTGTTAATACAAGAGTGAAAAGTTTAAAAAATAAGGCTCAGCACCTGTAGCTCAGTGGCTAGGGCACCTGTTACATACATCAGGGATAAAGGGTTTGAACCTGGCCTGGGCCTGATAAACAATAATGAGAACTACAACAAAAAAAATCGCCGGGCATTGTGGCGGGCACCTATAATCCCAGCTACTTGGGAGGCTGAGGCAAGAGAATCACTTAAGCCCAAGGGTTTGATGTTGCTGTGAGCTGTGTCACCATAGCACTCTAATGAGGGTGATATAGTGAGACTCTGTCTCAAAAAAAAAAAAAAAAGGTTTAAAAAAAGTTTAGACATTGTATCAAAACATTTATATTTTAGTTCTAGAAAAGTTCACTTGATACAATGACTAAGCAAATGACATGAAATTTATGTTAACCAGCTTGATGAAAGTATTTCAAATTGTATATGAAAAC
>CAUYQV010014631.1:0-11456 GCA_963574575.1 Galagoides demidoff | reverse complement strand
ACCGGGCTAACGCCATTTTAGGCAATAAGTCCCCGGCTGCCACCTTAGGCAACACTGCCATTTTAGGCAATAAGTTTCAGTTTCCTTGAAATTCAGGTATTCCCCTTACATAGTCACTGGGCAATCCCCCACCCCTCAGCCCGTACCAATCCAAATCCTACCCATACCACTGAACCACCTAGTAGCCAATGGCAGTAGTCCCTCTAACCCCAAGGCCCTTCTTACTTTCTGTATCCTATAAAAACCCTCTATACCCCAGGTTCAGGGCTCTTCCTCGGTGTGTACACCAGGAGAGTCCAAGCCCAGGCTTGAATAAAGCTCACCTCGTGCTTTTACATCAGAGTGTGTCTTGGACTGTCTCTTGCGGGGGGGGGGGGGGGACTCTGGGAAATTCTGGGCACAACACTTCCAACAGCCAACATAATCCTTAGAGAACATAAATCAGCACTTTACCCCAGACTACTATTTAAATCCTTTAAAATCTTCCCATTGCAGTTTGGAAAAAGAAATACTAAGTTTTATACACAATGTTGCTTTTCTCATGGAGTGACTAATATCTCTGTGTCAAAATGTTACAGGAAAACAAGGCCCAATGGAGAGAACAAACACCCAAACACCATATTTAAGAGGAAGAGGCTTTTATTCAGCTGGTGGAGCAAATGGCTGAATTCAAAATGGCTGCTCTCCTTGACTGGCTTGGTCTTTTACTTTTTAGTTCCAGCCCATGAGTACCTTTCTCATTGGTCAGGTTGAATATAGCTGGAGATGCTCCAGCCTCCTCAGAACTACAGGATTTCATAGAGATGGAAATTTCCAGGTCCCAGGAAGTTAAGTCTACAAATTCCTAAGAGTTGAGTCACCATGGGGAAAACCCTGCAGGAGTATCCTTGGCGTCTCCCTGAGAAGACCTCTGCTCTCCTAAACTTCACCCCTCCCAGGTATTCTCTCATTCTCCCCTTTTGAGACTCCATATATACTTTAATTTGGGGTCTCAATATCAGGTTGCTTCTGTAGGAGCCGGTAGTGTTTCATATGATTTTACGTGGTTATTAATTTGCAAGACTGGCTCCCAGGGTTACACTGACTCCATGGAGCCATCTGTCTTCACTACTTCTTTGGAGCACATTTCTTTTGGCTGCAGTCCTCACTGTCTCAGGTGCTGTCTATCATGCATTTTCACCTTTCACATTCAACCTTACACTGCTTTTCTATAAAATCTAAGGCACAGAGGTATTTCTGACCTATCTGGTAGTTTCTTTCCCAGCTCCTTCTGCTGCAGCACCCTCACATGGTGCTGCAGGCAGTAAGCTTCCAAGCTTACCTAGCCTGGCTTTCCTACTTCCTTGGTCTGGACCAGCATGCAGATTTCAGGGACTGTGATGCCTTTTGGGTCCTCTCCCCAGGCCTTAATTGTACCGTGGCAGGGGTGGGGCTGGGGAGGTAATATACATATGAGCTTTCACTTTTCCCTGTGTCATTTATTGAATACTGTGTCCGATTATGAGTACAAGCATTCTTTTGGGTGCCTTGGCATTCATAAAAGCTACAAAGGAGTCACCTTTTGTCTTATCTTAGTGTTGTGGGTGCCCAGATCACATTCCCTCCTCTCGCTTTCCCAAAGTCCCAAGACCAATTAAGACAAGTCCGGTGAGGAATTTCTTCAGGCTTCAGTGGTGTATTAACCAGCTGGTTTCCAGTATGTGGCTGGAGCAGGGCATGTTGATCATCTTAAAACTTACCTTTGCTTCTCAAGGGGCAATGAATCCATCTTCAGTCAGCTGTGATGGATCTAGGCAAGGATCCTTTCCATCTTTGCTGCCATGCATGTGGTCAGGATGATGGTGTAAAGTCCTCATTATCTTGGTTTGAGGGGGACCAGGTTCTGATCCTTAACCTAGACTTGATCCCCTTGATCCCTTGGAGAGAAAGGATGTACAGACACAAAAGACTAAACAGAACACGGTTAATTCCCCAAGTGGAGATCTTCCTTGCTTCTCTTCCTAAGACTTCTAACTGCCTATTCAATTTAGTCTTTTCCAGTTCTTTGAGGAGTCTCTGCTATATGGCACAGGATTGGTGGATAATGTGAAACATTATTTGATAAGGAGAGTACACTGATTCCTTTGAATGGGTACATCTAATATTGAACAAGACCAGTGGCAAGGCCTGTACCCAATTCAGTTGTGCTTCCTTGCAGCATTTACTGATTCCTGCTCTTACGGACCTGTTCGTGCACTCTACCCTGCCTGAGCTTTGAGGCCTATATATCACATGCAGTTTCTAGGTGATATTCAAAGATTTAGCTGTCATTGCACTATCTCTATTACAAAGGCCAATCTGTTCTCAGATCTGAACCAGAGAGGCAACATAAACCATGGGATGATTTCTCTGGGCAGCACTCTTACTACATCAGGCCTGATGGGGAAGGTTTCCACCTATCCTGAGTACATACAGACCAAAACCAGTAAGTGCCAATTTCCTCCATATCTCGGCAGCTCAGTACATTCCATTTGCATATCTTCAAAGGGGCTTCCTGCAGGACAGAATTTCAGGCAGCAGGGATGGTCCTTGTTTAGTATTGTGTTGGTGGCACATCACACAATGCTGACTGACTTTTTTGGCAAGGATAGCTAACTGGGGAACATAGAAGTATCTACCCAGAAGCTTCTTAATTTTCTTTTTTCTTCTATCCTAAGTGTATGCCTCATGCATACAACCTCTATGACCAACCTCAGATTTTTACACGGTAAGCTTTGACATTCAGTGACACATGAGTTGGTTAACCAATGATAATCCTTGGTATTCATTACAGTGTCCACTGCATATGGTACCCAGACTCTAAAGTTTTGTCCCAAAGTCAGTTTATCAGCCTCTTGCATCAACATGGCAGTGGTTGCAAGTGTTTTTATACATAGGGGCCATCCTTTCAAGACCCCATCAAGTTGCTTGGAGAAATAAGCAACTGTTCTTGACCAGGATGCTACCTCAGCTGTTCTATTTTTCCTGATATGTACAGTTCAAAAGGCTTAGCCAGGTCCGGGAAGCCTAGCACCATGGCTGCCCACTTTTGCCATTAGCCTCCTGAAGGCTTTTAGTTGGTTGGATTTCTACTCAATTGGCCCTTTTTTCTCCCTGCTTTGTGGCTTCATACAGTGGTTTGGCCAGTCTGTATGTTTCAAATAGTCTTTCATAGAAATCTCCAGGGTCTTCGTCTGGCTTCTGCATGACCTCAGCCACCTTGCATGTTTGTGGCCTTCTCGCTTTCCTACACTGACAGGGACAGAGTCAAGTTTCAATCCAGGGTAAGAGAATGAAACTATTTAGCAGTCACCAACAAATATCTACAAGTTCTGTATTTCAAGGCTAAGGTTCACACAATGAGAACATTTTACAGTCTTAGCACAGTTCTTAAGATAATACCTAGTTTTAAGAGTTCCTACACAACTGATGCAAAGTTCTGGGCAATTCAAGTGAATATTCAGGTTCCAGCAGATGGCATTTAATACTGCACAAATTTTTCCAATGTAGACAATGGGCAATCTTTTTTGAGTTTTAAGTCTTCAGAGCAAATATCACTACTGTATATAATTCTGTATTCTTTGGTCAGTCTCTTAGTCATATTTAACAGATAAGTTTGGTTAAACAGCTATGCCCATTTTATGAGCTGGTATTGCAGGCAAGGCTGGAATCTAATATAGGTAGGCCCCAGTTTTTTCCTTTTGAACCATTTTTCTCTCTAATTTCTCACTTTTCTAAAAGTGAATTATAGCAGAACTAATTTAATTGCCAAAATAAATTGTACTTTCAGTATACAGGGTCTGATTATTTGCATAATGTGCAGAAGAATAATTATTAGCCATCTAGGCTTTTTTTCCTTTCAAAATTGGCTTTGCTGGAACATTTTATAAGAAATCTTAGGTTAGATTTTAAAACCTTCCACAAGCCCAGGTTTCATCTGCACCATTAGATACCTGTATGGATTGGGTAAATTCCTCTTCTTTTGAGGTCCCAAAGCAAACTGTGATTCCCAGACCTGTCAGAAAGTGATATTCTTTCCTCACTACAGATCAGGAAACGTTATTGGTGAGGCAATTGGCCAGTTTTTCCAAAGGGCATTTTTATTGGCCTTATAAAGTCAACCTTAATTCCTTAATGCAGTCTGCACACCTCTGAAAATGCTATTCCAATCAAAGTCTTGGTAAAATAACCAGAGTCTTTCATCATGTTTTATAGAACAAAACAGATTCTTATTGAATTTATGCAAATAATTATATTGTCTGAAATTAAGAATACTTACAATTGGCTTTCAAATCCTGGAGAAATCAAGGAGAGAGAAAAAAATAAATGTTTCAAATTTTGGTCATAAGTACATACATTGCCAAAAGCTAAAAATAGCTTAAAAGGTAGAAAATGGTTTTCTTGACTTTTAGAAAACAGAACACAGAAAGAATCAGCAATGTTTCAAACAAAAAGCCATAAAAAAATTGGCTCTTTTCTGTTTGAAGTTAGGTTAACAATATTCGTGGACATGTGAGTTTTCTAATTAAAGTCCCAGAAGTTTGCTTCTAATCCAGTGGCATTTAGTCTCCAAAGTCATCAGAAATCTGAATTCGAGAGAACTTGCCAGCCTATTATACTACTTCTTTGAAAGACAAACTTTGGACTTAGCCAGTTATAAAAACACTTTCCTAGATGAATTAAAATTATTACTGACAACATACACTAAGACAGACCAATATTTTATAATATCAGAACATACATATAAACATAATCCACACAAGATTAATCACCATTTCATATTTGACAATATTTCCTATACATTTTTAACATACCAAACAAGCCTAATATGTCTTTTTCAAACTTTCAGTGGTCTTGACATTTCAAAAAAACCAAATTTCAAGTTTTGACTTTGGAAGATTTGTCAGATATCAAAAGCTTAGAACATTTGTTCAAACAAGATTACAAGCCAAAAGATTCTAAAGGCAAAACCTAGTCAACTGGATCACATGCAAACTTCTTCAAAAATTTCCCTTTTATAAGCCTTATTCAAACTACATTTGAATGCCTTTCATTTTCTTAAATAACCATTATGTTTCAGGACAAAATTTACCACAAGACTCTTTTCTTATACAATGCCATTTTCCTTTCTGCCTAATTTTTCTTACTCTTAAAAAACCACTTTTCATAAAACAGAATCGCAGTATACTATGAAGTTAATTATTCCCTTGGCTAAACAGATAATTAGAAGATTTAAAAGGCAAGAATCTTATTCTTTGACAAATACTCAGTTTTCTAAATAATTTAAACAACCAAAATATTACATTTTATAAATGAGAGACATTTTATGGAATATAACATTGATACAGGATTTATTCACTCAAATTTGGACAAGGAACCCTCATTCTTTAGGCCCCAATCAGTCAGAAATCAGATCCCCATCTCTAGGCACAAACAGACTGCCCTTTCCAGATCACACCCTCTGGGTTCCAGCAAAGTCATGAACAAAGCATCCTGAAACATTTTGGAGTGGTTCTACCTTGAGTAGGGAGTACACAGCCTAATCCCTTCCCCCAGACAAAAACTGCAAAGACATAATAACCTTGTCCCAGGCAAGAGACTGTATGCATTCATTGGTCAATACACTCATTCAGCTTGTAAAAGTTTTTTTCTACCTACCAAGTCCTGGCCAAAAATTCTCTTAGGGCCAATATTTACCCATAGACAAATGACCAATGCAGGAGACCTCCAACTTGGGTCTGGCACTTTCCACTCCCTCTATATGCCCCTCTGTCCAACAAAATCCCATTTAATCACTTATCTGTGGTCTGTGGGCTTACTTCTTGAATCCCCAAGACCAAGATTCCACTCACTTTCAATTTATTAAACAGTTCTTTCTTCTTGTTCAGAATTAGGGTCCAGTTTTATTAATTTATTTGAGTGGTGGAAAAAGTGTAGCAGGTTGAGTTTGAAGATCTGAGTCAGAGGTCCCCAGGGGCTCTGTGACCCAATACCTTAGCTTTACTTTCTGTCTTCTCACATAGGAAATGGGAACAATATTGCCATGCTGGCTTGTGATAAGGATAAAGTGAAATCATAATAGTGAAATGTCTTTGAATCAACTAAGATTCTTCTTCTTCCCATGCCTGAGAAATCTAATTTCTAGGTAAAGGTACTTCTTACCCTCTGTGTCCACTGCAAGACTGTGGACTTGATAGTTAGGTGGGGTAAGTTCAGTAGATGGCTATTAGTTACTGTAAGATGTCAGTTGCCATGGAATGAGAAGCTGCAGTCATCGTCAGGACACATTACACATGCACTAATATGTGTATATATTTAGTGCCTACTTTGACTACCACTGAGGTTATAGAAAAGCATTTGACATGAGCATGAACTCTAAAATTAAAGAATGAAAACTGAAATCCTGGCTTTGCTGGCTACTAGGGTGATTTTTAGATGTCAGTTTACTTTTCTGTAGCCTACTTCTCTTTCCTGTAAAATGGAAATGATATACACTTCACTTTGATTATTACATTTTTTGATCATTGGATATAATATGATATTTATCAGGTTCCTACTAAATTCTTCTTTACTTTGGCCACAACTCCATGAAAGTGAACTATCTCTAATAAAGATAATTATACTTAATTGTTGGCACTAGAATTTATGTTTAAAGTTTCATCATGGAGACTTTATTTTATAGAAATTTATGTAATTCTGTGAAGAACACATGTATTTTCTCTCCCATGAGTAGAAAGACCTTGTGGTGGTTGCTTTAAATTAATGTTAGAGGCTCAGTGCCTGTGGCTCAAGTGGCTAAGGCGCCAGCCACATACACCTAAGGTGGCGGGTTCGAATCCCCAGCCCGGACCCTCCAAACAACAATGACGGCTGCAACCAAAAACTAGCCAGGCATTGTGGTGGGCACCTGTGGTCCCAGCTACTTGGGAGGCGGAGGCAGGAGACTCGCTTGAGCCCAGGAGTTGGAGGTTGCTGTGAGCTGTAATGCCATGGCACTCTACCCAGGGGGACAGCTTGAGGCTCTGCCTCAAAAAAAAAAAAAAAATTAATGTTAGAATAAATTTTTAGTGCATGAATTAAACAAGAGATGGTAGGTCTTCAGAGAAACTTGACATTCTGACTTTGCAAAATACTATATGCATAACCCAAAGAATAATTAACAAAGAGATACCATAGCTCCAGTTCATAGTTTTAAATTCAAGCTTTACTTATTTATTTTCCATGTCATCTGCCCTCTTTCAGTCTAACAATCACTTGCAACTTTTATGTAATTTTAAAATAAAAACATTTTGTTAAACATAAAAATGTGATATGTAATAATGCTAAGAAAGGTAAGATCCTCAGGATATGATCTGGAAGGAGATGGAGACACAAGAAAACTGATTTTTGTAGCTTAATAAAATGATAGATCAGGAGAGAGAAATTGAGAATTACAGGGACCAAGAGAAAAGGTGAGGAGTGGGGAAGGACTGCAAGGGATAGCGCTATCAGAGCAACTTGCCTATCCCCCATTCTTACAGGTGCCTTTGAACTCTCCTGTGAAGGATGCAGTCTCCTGAAGCATCTTGTATTTTTGAGTATTATGCAGTGTTTCCCCTTGGGTACTGCAATCTCAGGTGCTTTAAAGTTCTGTAAGCCTTCATTCTGGTGTCTATTTTCATACTTTTGCGAAAGTTCTACTCCTACTGCAGGATCTGCCCTCAAATTTAAATCTACAAACAGCAGCTTGAGCAGGGTTTTGCAAATTAAGATAATTTCCGGGCACACTGGGACTCTCACAGCCTGTGCTCTGCTGGCTCTCTTGGCAGGAGCGCAACAGCCATTGTACACTACATTAATATTAAATAAGCCCTTTGAAAATTTTTCTGAAGGTAGTGATACAAGTTCAGTAACTTTTTCCCCCCTTAGGCATTTATAAATACTAAATTAGTTTAGTAAGGAGGCACTATTAGGAGACTTCATCATAAACTTTGTCTCTTAAAATAATCCTTCAATATACTATGTGGAAATCCCCCAAAGAGTGATGCTGAAACAGATGGCACAATTGTGCTATTTAATATATATGCCATCCTTGGACTGTTAATTCCAATTATAAAATTAAAGTCATGCGGGGTGGATTATGTTACTGGTGCTGGTCACAGTGAGTTTTCATAATGTCACACATTTCTTGATGCCATGTTACAAAGTGGGAGAGAGGATATCTTATGACACTTGTACCCAGACAACTGTAAGGAATACGGAAGTTTAGTTTTAGGCCATGCTGGATTTACCTCAAGGTAGCATTAAAGACTTCCAGGATAGGTCTCAGAAAGTGTGCTGACAGAACCCCAAGTTTGTACCATCTTTTATTTCAAAGGTTCCAATGATGAAAGATGGCAGAATGAAGTAATGAAACAGTAGTAGGATAAAGCCTGAAGAGTATATCTTGTTTCCTGAAAATGAGCAAAGCTTAAAAGTAGTTAAAACTATGCAGGATCCCTCCAGCAAAGGAAAGGAAATGACTTCATGCTATCTATTATCTTTGAAAAGAGAGTATCAGATCCAGAAAGATGAGACACTGGAACTTGGATTAGCTCCTAGGGGTCCTCAAACTTTTTAAACAGGAGGCCAGTTCACTGTCCCTCAGACCATTGGAGGTCTGGACTGGGGCCCCTGGGACGAGTCAGCTGCTAGCAGGACAGGCAGTGGAGGAAAAAACACCCAGCAGGATAAATGTCCTAGGCTGGATAAATGTCCTAGGTGGGCTGCAACTTGAGGATGCCTGGCTCACACTTTTGCCTCAACCCACAGAAGTACAGTATGTGTAGGGACAGAGTTAGTTAACAAAGTCTGCAAAATATTAATAATACCACCAAGTTTGTATCAAAGTGAACTAATGGGTTTTGCTGTTTTAAGAGTTAGTTCAAAAAGACAGAAAACCTTCTGAATGTAGAAATATCTCTCATGTCTTCAGTAGTTCACTGGAGGTAGAGAAAAAAAATGCCTGGTTTTGTTTTATTTGTTATATTTTTTAGTGATAATAAGAAAGTATAAAAGAGGGGTTGGTTCAGGCTTCTTAGAAAAAAGTAGTAATTTAAAAGGTAAAAATTTTACAATTATTACATCAGTTTGCTGACAGCCATAGCACAATATCATAGACAGGGTGTCTTAAAGAACTAAAATTTATTTCCTCACAGTCCTGGAGATAAGAAGTCAATGTCAGGGGGTTTGGTTTCTCTGGAGGCCTCTGTCCTCACTCTGCAGATGGCTGTCTGCATCCTGAGTCCTCACAAGACCTTTTCTCTAAGCACACACATCCCTGGTGTCTCCTCCTCTTCTTACATGGACACGAGTTGTATTGTGTTAGGACCTGCCCTATGATCTCTAACTTGATTAAGTTGGCCAAACTAACCCCATCTTGAGCAGAACCGCCATATATGCTGACACTGCAAGCATATTTTGACTTTCTTGACTCTCTGATAAGACCCCTCCAGGAGACCCCAGTAATGAGAAAACAATAGTTTGATGGTCCTTGATAGAGGCCAGCTCCCCCTAAGCCAGCTATAAAAGACAGGTCTCCCTCCTTAGACCCTGCTAATATTATTTACATCTTAGCCCACTTGCACCCAAGTGTCAAAATAAACATTGCCGCCTTTGTTACACTTTGGTCTTGAATGTTCTGATATTGCTCCTTTTCAGTTTTTACCTAGCAAATTACTTCTTTAAAGACCCTATCTCCAAGTGCAATCACATTCTAAAGTTTGGGTAATAAGGGTTTCAACATATGGATCTGGTGGGGGAGGGACATATTGTCAGTTAACAATAGTTCGTAACAACAGTTCAGTCCATAACAATTGTGGAAATGAATGACAATCTATCAATAAATACAGATTTAGTGAAAATTGAAGACTTAAAGGGAAGTATATAAAATTCCACTTTTGGCATGAAAATATGAGGATCCCCATGAACCCACTCCTCAGTGGAATTCATGACATTATAAAAAGACAACCATTTAAAGTCTCTAAATATGGTCCTATAGATAAGCAGCAAAGGAAGAAGTATTGATTCAAGAAAACTGACTAATACTCAGTGAGTGCAAGAGTCTTTATCATTTGGACTATGACCATCTTCCTCTCCTTCCCTCTCATTCCACTGTGATGGAAACACCACTGCAGGTGGGTGTAGCCAAGAGCAGGCTTCCCTCTCCCTTCAGTCATCAGTTGAAGGAATAAGGTATCCTCTTGGGCAGGACAAGATGTCAACATTTCCTTCCTGCCCGCAGCAACCTGTGGTAGAGTCTAAATTCTAGAAGCATGCATCTGAACAATGTGTGCTCTTGTCTCCTATCCAGCCCCAACTTGTGGGAAGGAGGCACCAGGTTGGGAGCACACTGAGCACACTGGGCTCTAGGTCACCCTCAGCCCATCTTGGCTCATAAGGCAGTGGTTCTTCAACTGGAGAGCAAAGTGAGAAGCAAGCACCTAGCTCCCCACTGGGGATTTCCCTCAGGAATCACATGCTGCAGTTCTGTGGCTCAGAGATTTTGCCCAGGATAAGCAGCTGGGTAAAACTAATCCCAAAGAAACTGACTTTATTTACAGTAGAGCGCAGAGAGGTTCAAGTGTAAGGGTGCTCTCAAAAATGATGAACATTGTGGTGAAAAGCAATGGGAAAGTGGTAAATTTGTCAGCAGTACATGCTAAACCAGAAGCTATCTAGTTTACCAGAGATAACCAGAGAAAGAGACTACCAAGAAGATCTCCCCTGGGGTCAGAACAAATCTCAAATGCTAATCTTCCAATTACTTCAAAGGACCCAGAATTTGATTGGTCTGTGGAGCAATTAATGTCCAAGGGCATTTTTGAAAACAATAAGGAAATGGGTCAGCAGTTAGAAAAGCCTAACAGTGAGATGTGGTCAGGGGAAAGGGAGTTAAGAGAGCCTCCCCTATGATTGCATTAATGTACACAGATATGATTTAATAAAAAAAAAAAAAGGAAAGAAAAAAAATTTCTTAGTTACTTGCATGTAAGAGAATGTCCTTGCTTGTTCTTAGGAGATGGCTGCTGGTTCATGTAGGGGTGAAGTGTTGTGATATCTGTCACTAACTCGCAAATGGCCCACACACACATACACATGGGGGGGGGAGTGAGAAAGCAAACGTGGTAACATGTTACCATGCGGCAAAATGTGCACAGGTGTTCATTGCACCCTTCTTGGAACTTTCCTATCCTTTTGAATTTTTTCAAAATAAAAATAACCTAGAGAACTTAAAAAAAAAATAAAAGAGAGTACCTGCCCTAATCAATGTCATCCCAGGGTGGTTGTGGGTGCACCCAAGGCTGCATCCCTGAGGAGCAACATGGTAGCTTCATGGTGGGGGGAAGAGTTGTTAGACATCACTCAAATAATCCAGCCAGTCCCTAAACAAAATAAAATACTACTATCTAAAATATCTA